>KN835416.1:0-35054 GCA_000827255.1 Suillus luteus UH-Slu-Lm8-n1
ATGTCACTTTCAGGGTTCTAGTTACTGAATTCTGGCACAGCTTAACTTCTAGGTTCTGACGAAGACCACAGTCATAATACACAAAACCCTGAAAGTCAGTATTTTGAACACTGACTTTCAGGATTCTATACGCTGATGTTCAGCGTTTTTACTTCCCACAGTGAATGCGTGCATCAGCAAAATCTCAGATATGCTTTATGCAATTAAATGACTTAATCAACACAAATAAGCAGGAACAGCGAGCTGTGCTGGATAAGCAAACAGACACTTTTTCAGACAAGTCGATCTCTTATTTCCATCTGAATCCCACTTATCCTTCTGACAGTAAGTAGACAAAGTAATCATTGCACTCAAACAGCAGAATAATTAAACCAAAAAACGAGTGAATCATAGTATACTAGTCAGACGACGCAATAGAAATTACGAACGAGTGAATGTGAAGTGGATACGAAGGCAGTGGGAAAATGGAGCAAACAAATGATACAAAGGCAGCGGGGAAATGGGCAAATGCGCTGGGGACCAATAGTGAGAAGGCGGTGGCAAACACGATATGGGGCGACAAGATATAATGACTCTGTTGAGATGTTAAAAAAAATGTCAGTGATATTGTGGGTGGGGGGAGAAGAAAATGTTACAAATGAGGGCACGTTCATCAACACTCTCCTCCGTGTCATCGTCAGAAAAGTCTGCCTTCGAAGCGGACCTTTTCATAAGCTTTCGCGCACGTAAAGTGATGACAACTTTTGATTCGTCGCTCCTGCTGCTAAGTGATTTCATGTATGCCTCCGTCTCCTCATGCCAGTTGGCAAATGAGAACATGTGACAGCCGCTCGACATCTTCCCTATTGTCTTGTTGAGTACCTTCAGGAGCTTGACGGTAAACTTGCCCGTTGTGATAGACGAAAGAACATCTTCGACCCTGATGATGTCGTCTCGAATAAACCTGAGCGCGCGTTCAAGCTGGAAACAATCAGAACAACAAATTTCAGATCAAAAAAAACTCACCGCAAGAACACACAGCACAATAGCACCATCCATGCCTTTACCTAAGGCAAGCTCATCAGTATGCAATGTGGGGACATCAGTGTAGTCGGCAATGGCAACAAGGTGGGTGGTTGCCATCAATTGGAGTACGAAAGCCGACAGGTAGGCCGTCTCCCGCGAAATGCTGTCCGAGTCTTCATAAAGAAATGCGCATCGTTTGAGGAGTTGCTTGGCAATGGCAGGGCTTGGTGCATCTTTGATGCGAGAGCAAAAATCTACAATGACAGCAAGAGCCGCAGAGCCAATGTTGCTCCTCCACTCCGAGAACCGTTGTTGCGTCTAGAAACAGTATGAGTCTATGAGAGACCCAGACAGAAATATTTAAAATGAACTTACCACAGCGAATACGGTGCCGTTTTGATTCACCGTGTATTTGACGTTAGGGTAGAGGACATCAAAGATGTCCTGCAGTGCATCTGCCATCACGGACTCGGACATCTCCCATGGATTAGGCTGACTTCCGGCCCAGAGAACTGCTGTAGACAAAAATGCCTTCACCCACTTTGAGTCAGCAGGTACGGGAAGGTCAGTGTTGCGATATTGACTGCACGGCTTGATCACCTCCTTCGCAGCAGTTGACTGGGAGCCTGGCCTGACTTGGGTGCTGGGGGGAGGTACAATATCATCATAGTAGCCTGCCGGAACTTGGGTGGAGGAGGGAGGCACGAGATCATCGTCGTTAGTAGACTCAGAGTCTTCTTTCTTCACCTTCTTCAATGGTGGAGGGGCACTGTTCTGAGATACAATGGTAGACACCTGAAATATGCAAATTGAGTCAGTTACAAGTGAGAGGAAAAAGAAACACACACTGATGTAGTCTTTCGAGGAGCATATTCCTTGTCAGTGGCGGCAACCTCAGGCATCACTGCAATTACCTGCGAATCATCCATCACAATGACGGAATAATCTGTGGCCTCAGACGAGGCCTCAGATGCCGTCTCGTCAACATAATCCTGAAAATCATCAGCCTTCCGCTTCACACTACCAGATTTAGTGAAATAAGTCGTCTCCTCAGGCTCAGTTCACTCTCGCTAGGAGGAACGATTGTAGTAGTGGACTTCTGGAATTCAAGGTAAGATGCGGACTGAATAGATGATGAAAAACGACTCACTCTAACTGCCTTTTTCCCTGTCTTGCGCAAACCATCGGGACGGTCATCAAGACTCTCGACATCGCTAACCATCAGGACATCGTCAGATTCACGTATGTCGAGTTTAGTTGCCTTCTCCTTGTTGATGCCCGCAGGTGTGGTCTTGGAACCAGTGCTGGTACTAGTAGCAGTGGACAAGACTGATGGGGGCGGAGTGGGAGCCTGAGAGTGAGAGTGAGATGATACAGAACGGGATTCAGATCTGGAACTTGGCGTTTTGTGCTCTGGGACGTTGTTGGCCCAGTTTTTGATATGACCACCGAGCAACAGCTTTTTGGTTGTGCTTGAAACCGCGCGGTCAAGAAAGAATAGTGTTGATTCAGTGAGTAAAAACATTGTTTTGAAAGAGCCTCGTCAACTCACTACGAAGCTGCATTGTTGCCTTTCTTGTCAATGACACGTGCATCTGAGTTATTATTGTTATCAGTTTTGATCTCAGAACTTCGAGCGTTTCTGATGGCTTCCTTCAGTAACGTCGTCTTCATCTTCTCTGCTTTCTGTTTCTTCCCAGGTTTCTCCACAACCTCATCAGCCTCACCATCGCTCAGCATATCCTCTGGCCCATCAACAGCTGGCGTATCTGGTGTAAGTGTCAAGCTCTGTTACTACCCTTGATGTGAGGCTCATACCGCTGGCAGCATCCTTCATAGGGACTTGCTGGTTTTTGCTTTTAGCGCTCGGGCGGGGGCGAACAGGTTTTGGCTTGGTTTCAAGTACTTTCGCCTCGAGAGTCGCCATGTCGTCTTCAATTCCTGCAATCCGTTCAGCCGCCTTCTGAATTCGGGCACTCTTCTCCTCAGGGCTTTCATTTGCATGTTGGTCGTCAGCGGCCTTTGATTTCTTGGTGCGAGGTTTTCTCTTAGCATTCTGAAGGCGTTCCTCAGCGTCAGCCTCCAAAACAGGCCTACCAGGATGAGCATTTGTGTTTGCTTTATGCGTCTGACGCGTGGATACTTCTAGTGGACCTTTGGGTGCCATGCCTGACTGCTGGAGATGATGGGAGGATTGAATGAAGTGGAGCGAGGAACTCGGGGACAAAAATTTCACGGTACTGGCGCCGTCAATCAAGACAAACATATGCTCACATTTTTGTTACGTTCCATACCATCCAGTTGGGCTATGGCACAATTTAACCATTGCTACCCTGGACTGTCTAGTCCTAATCAAGTTACGGTCTGCCAAGGTTTGCACCAACATTTTTGCTAGGTTCATTTATCCTCTAATTTGTGTTCTACTACAGCATGGTGCCCCGCTCTGCTCTTCAGCACTATCGACGAAAGTACATCTCATATCAACTCCCATGTGGCTATCCTGGATGCAACCAGCACTTCAAATCCTCTGGTGGACGAACAAGACACTGCACCGCAATGCACCCAATATTGAGTCGCGTGGAAACGAACCAACCCGAGTCAAGATCTTTGAACAATCAGGACATGGACGCTGATCCTGGTATGAATGGTGAGTTTGTTTGGCATCCGTCCCACTCAGTAGTTACCACATTCCTTCTGACCTTGATATTTGCAGATTATGATCCTACTCGCTTGCCGTCTCCTGTGAATGGTGAGTTTGTTTGGCATCCATCCCACTCAGTAGTTACCACATTCCTTCTGACCTTGATATTTGCAGATTATGATCTTACTCGCTTGCCGTCTCCTCCACTAGCGGATGTCGACATGGACACCAGTGAGTCCCAGCAGATACCTGACCCGTAGTCATGATTTTATTTCTAATGCTGCTTTCTGAAGATATCCCGTGCCACTCGTCTCCGTCACATGGTGTAGACTCTGAATTCTATGGTGCAGGCAAATTTTTGTACCGTAATTACCACACTGGTTTGAATGGTGATTGTGCCTCAATCTGCTAGTGTACGTGATGCTAACAAAGCCCCAGCGCGACCATGTGATGAAAGTGGCAATTTTTTGCCCCTTGGTACTCCACCATGCCCTCTCATAGAACAGTCGCCTGACGATTGGGCACCATTTCGCAATCGCACGGAATTTGAGACGGCTGAGTTCTTGTACAGTCGCGCACAAATGTCTGCACCCAACATTAACACTCTCCTTGATCTCTGGGCCACATCACTACTCAAACACGACGATCACCCGCCTTTTGCAGATCATAAGGATCTTTACAATACTATTGATAACATCTCGATCGGTGGTGTCAACTGGCAGTCTTTCGGCATTCAGTACTCCGGAGATATACCTGCTGAGCCTGATGTGCCTCCGTGGATGAGCGAGCGGTTTGATGTTTGGTATCGTGACCCCCGTGAAGTCGCGCGGAACATCCTAGCCAATCCTGACTATGTGAACGAGTTTGATTATCGCCCGTTCCGCGAATTTTTGGTCGACAAAGATGAACATCGCTTCCAGGACTTCATGTCAGCTGATTGGGCCTGGCAGCAAGCAGTACGTTCTTACATAAATTTAGCCTCCTCATCATAATCATTCCTTGCAGGATATCATTGCCACTAATCCCGACAATCTCGGAGCAACATTTGTGCTGATAATCCTAGGAAGTGACAAGACTACTGTGTCAGTCGGCACGGGAAACAACGAGTATTATCCGTTGTACTTGTCTATCGGCAATGTGCGCAACAACGTACGCCAAGCACACCGAGATGCCCTCTGTCTTGTTGGCTTTCTGGCCCTACCAAAGAGTATGTTCATTTTGAAGTCTTTTTTGTATCGTAATTTGACTCTGTCCTGTAGCTACCAAGGAACATGCAGAAACCGAAGAATTTCGCAATTTCCGGCGCCAGATCTTCCACTCTTCACTCGCCAAGATACTCGACACACTCAAAGATCCTATGTCAAAGCCCGAGATTGCTCGTTTTGGTGACGGCCATTATCAACGTGTCATTTATGGACTAGGTCCATATATCGCAGACTATGAGGAGCAGGTATTACTTACATCTATCGTGAGGAGATGGTGTCCAAGGTTCGTTTTACTAAATCTTTCCCTCCTCTCCCAATATTGGATGCCTTTGCAGGTGTCTTGCTCCACGTCAAAGCTTAGATGACGATGCCCTTTGCCGATGCGAGGCGCACAGAGAGGCGCTCTTCGAAGAAGATACATTCAGTAGCACTGTGCTGCGGAGTGAATTCGGCATCATTGGAGAAGTCGTGGTATGTTTCATTCAGTTACCTGAAGTGTTCGCAGGGCTTATTTATGTTTAGCCTTTTACGAATGACTTCACTCATGCCGATATTCATCAACTTATTGCACCGGACCTCCTTCACCAGATCATCAAAGGCTGCTTCAAGGACCATCTCGTTACATGGGTGGAGAAGTACCTCCATCACATTCACGGAAAACGAGAGGCAGAGCGCATTATGGATGATATTGACCAACGTTTGGCTGCTGCTGTTCTGTTCACTGGCTTGCGACGTTTTCCACAGGGCCGTGGGTTCAAACAGTGGACCGGGGATGATTCAAAGGCACTCATGAAGGTATGTATATGTACTTTAATTCAAACACGACTCGACTGATTGAGTATCCATTTGATGCCTCAGATATATCTGCCTGCAATAGAAGGACATTTGCCGACTGATGTCATCCGCGCATTCCGTGCGTTTTTGGAATTCTGCTACCTGGTCCGAAAGAATGTTATCACCGAGGACACCATCTCGCAAATAGAAGACGCGATTCGTCGGTTCCATCACTACCGTCAAATATTTCACCAGCTCAGTGTCGTCCCCACATTCTCACTTCCACGTCAGCACTCAATGAAGCACTACCCTGAACTTATCCATCTTTTCGGAGCCCCAAATGGTCTCTGTTCGTCTATGATGGAGAACAAACATATCAAGGCCATGAAGCAACCATGGCGTTGGTCAAATAGGTACAATGCACTTGGGCAAATGCTTGTGACGAATCAGCGGCTCGACAAAATTGCGGCCTTGCGTGTAAACTTCACCAAACATGGCATGCTTAGCGGCACATGTCTTATGGATGCCCTACATGCCGAAGGTTAGTGATTTAATATCATGCTATATCTCGCTGATTTCACATTGACAATTCAGGTGGTATCGATAACCCATCTGCCAGTGTGAATACTATTATTCCCGATGTTCAGATCGAATCCAGTGCTGACTTGGATGACAGCGAAATTGATGATGGACCAACTGAGATTGAGGCTCAGGTGCAGCTTGCGCGGACATGCCGTATGTACTAGTTTGCTACTTTTACTATAACATATCTCATCACAGCGACAGAACGAAAACGAGCCCGAAACATGCCAGCACTTGCTATTGAGCTGTCTGTCCCACACTTACGAGAACTTATCGGGAGGTTCCTGTTTGAACAGCTTCACCCTCACGACCCTCGCGACCATGCAACCATCCCAGCTGACATTTTCCCCGTCTATGATGGCAAAGTCTCAGTGGTCAATTCGGCATCATCGAGGTTCTACACACCCAGTGACCCGAGTGGTATTGGAGGGATGCGAAGAGAACATATTCGATCCTGCCCGACATGGAGGAATGGACCTGCTCGATATGATTGTGTGTTTATAAATGCACAACCCGAGCTTGACGGAATGCGAGGGCTCGAAGTTGCGCGAGCACTATGCTTCTTCTCGTTCAAGTACAGGTGGGTCCTATACGAGTGCGCTGTGGTTCATTGGTTCGATGTCATTGGCGATGCTCCTGATGAAGATACGGGCATGTGGATGGTTCGGCCTGCCTTTGATGGTCATTCTCGGAATATTTCTGTGATACACATCAATGCATGTACACAAGATGATACAAGCACTGGGCTTACTTTCATTAATGCTTTCGAGTCATCACCTGTCCATTGTGAGAACCCGCGCCCTTGTGGAAAGTGCCGTAGACCAGGGAATGAAGGTGCGACAGCAATTCTAGCGTGTTGTCAGTTCTCACTGTAAGAAGATGGGAGAAAGCTCAATTACCTTCGGTCAATATCATCCATAATATCTGCCGCACCTGCTTTTCCATACTCACGTTCGAGATATTTACCCACCCATTCAACCAGGTGGTCCTTGAATGTGCCTTTAATCAGTTGATGCAGCAAGTCAGGAGCAAGCAGCTCATGGATGTCGGCATGAGGGAAGTCATTTGTGAAGGGCTATGCAACACAATGGTCAGTGATGCGATGCATGATTAACATGGTAGGGAGGACATACCACTAGCTCGCCAATAATCCCATACTCGTCCCAGAGTATACCAAAACTAACCGAATCCACAAGGGCATCAGTATGCTCGCGTGACCGCGAAACACCTCCATCATCAAGACGCGTAGGAAATGCGAGACATCTGCAAAGTAAATAGTGAGACCCTGTATGAAGGAGGTGACAGCAATGTACATAAAAGCAGATATGAATAAGATATCCAGGAGACCGCACCATCCAGATGTCAAGTTTCATGGACATGACACCAATGAATGAGACACCACGCCCACAGAATCATCACTTCAAGACCGCACCATTCAAATGTCAAGTTTCATGGACATGTCACCAACGAATGAGATGCCATGCTCACAGAATCGTCACTTCGAGACCGCACCATCCAGATGTCAAGTTTCATGGACATCTTGACATGAGGCAGAGACAGACAAGAAGATCTTACATACCTTCCGCACCAATTTTTGACGATACCTGCCAGCACCACTTGCTCTTCATAGTCCGCGATGTAGGGTCCCAGTCCATAAATAACACAGCGGTAGTGGCCGTCACCACACCGCGTGACTTCTGGAGTCGTCATTCCGGGTTTGAGATTGGCGAGGATTTTTGAAAGTGAGGAATGGAACATCTGCTTCTTGAACTTGCGGAATGCAGGATCATTGACACCTTTTTTGTTTGCTGCAACAAGTAAGCTTCAAAGTAAAGAGCGAGAAAAACAGCAAGTACATACTCTTGGGGATTGCCATAAATCCAACCAGAACCAAGGCATCGCGATGCGCACGCCGAATGTTGTTGTGAACATTCCCGATGGAGAGATAGAGCGGATAATAGTCGTTTTGACCTGTAGCAACAGACACTGTTGTCTTGTCGCTACCTAGGATGATGGGAATGAAGGCTGCGCCGTGTGTTTGTGGGTCTTGTGCAATTTCGTCCTGTACCAAAATTAGCGCAAAATCATATGAGTATGGGACACATACTGATTGATTCCAGGCCCAGTCTCCTGACATAAAGTCTTTATAGCGGCGTTTCTTGTCCTTCTCCTGAAATTCACAGTATGTTGTATAATCAATTTCGCCCACATAGGCTGAATTGGCGAGCATGTTCTGCACGATGGCATGAGGGTCCCGGAACCAAACATCATATGACTGTTGCATCCAAAGCGGACAGTCTTGCGCAGGTTTTTCACCACTGAACTCAAGGGAGAAACTTTGCCATGCAACGTCACCTAACGGAGTTGCATCAATAGTGTTGTATAGATCTTTGTGGTCAGCGAATGGCGGATTGTCATGATGGACAGCAAGTGTGATACCCCAGTAGTAGAGGATCTTGTCAATTTGGCGGGCTGACATCTGGTTTTCAGTGTACAAGAACTCGGCGGCCTCAAATTCGAGCTGGTTGCGGTATGGAGTCCAGTCGTCAGGACTCTTCATAGTGTATGGTGCAGGAGGAGTACCAGGATTGAGAAAGTTGCCGTTCTCATCACAAATTTGACCTGTAGGTGTAATTTTCTATTAAAGACAACTATCACCTGCAACAAGATTATTGTACTTACCAGTCAGTACCTCATGGTAGTCTCGAATGAGTCTGTGCCTAAACTCCCAGCGCTCCTCGTCCTTGGTGAGTCTCGGGGCTTCTTCGTCTTCAACCTCTTGAACAGAAGCACATCGTGAATGTGGCGCTTGACCGGAGTGAGTAAACGAATAGCTGTGCATCGCACTTTGGTGGGATTTGAGCCCAGAGGTGTTTTTCAACCAGTGTTTGCACCCAGGGTATGGACACTGAATGCGACGGGCACTAAATGCCCGTCGTTTGAGCTGGGTCTGAGGGATGTCGTGGTCTTCAGGCATGTTGAGCAGATCCGTGCAACTTGAGAGGACTAAAAGTATTAGCAAACCTGTCATACTAGAGCGAATCGTAATATACTACATACACGGAACTGGTGCGAGCAACACGTAACTTTTTCAAAGTCCCTTCTCAACCTCCCCTGCGCGAAATTTTCACATCTACCAACGAAGCCTTTTACAAGAATGACACGGCCAAACACTCGTCCTAAAAATGCGAATCAACATCCTGGTGAGATTGTTCTCAAAACGAAACAGAAAAGACGTACTGCTCGTCAAATCCAGGAAGACAATGACCACATTGAGCACGAGCAGCAAGAACGGGAAGCTGCAGTTCAGCGTAATGCCGAGCATATTGCTGCTATTGAGGACCAGAGGGCCTTGAACGACCTCAAGATCATCATGGATCCACCAAGGCCAAGGCCTCGGGCACGACCTGTGTTGAAGGCGAAGAAACCAGTTGGTATAGCTGAGGAGGAAGATGTTGAGACGATGGATACTGTAGACGAAGATGGTGTTCAGCCAGTGAAGGGTGATCCTGCAGAAGTACAGACTCACCATAATGATGCTGAGACTGACCACATTATGTCCAGTGATGAGGAACTTGCAGAGGTACAGCCAAGGAGGAAGCGTGTGCAGAAAACGGCACACCGCGAAGCTGTCCAGGTCGCACGCCTTGTTGATAATGCGGCTGGCGTCAATCAAAAGAAGAATCAGTACACGAGAGATGTTGAGGCACGTGTTACATCGAAGGGTGACCAGAAAGGGAAGAAAGGAGCGTGAGTTATCATTGTTCCCAACCACCATGTTATTACTGACCGAAACAACTCTCTTTCACCTTGATATTCTTGATCAATTCAGTGCGGCTAATGTTGGTATGGAAAAGGACAACTATGCAGGCATCGGCAAGACAAAGGATTGGGCCGAGAAACTCGCAACTAGCAAGTTACTCAGACCTTCTGTTTCTCACAGCATTCGAACGCCGACACACACCCGTGTTTCCTCAATCACCACTTCGACTGCTGTGTCAAAGATCACACATGGGAGTTTGGCCAGCACCAATCCGGGTCCTCCTCCTACTCCAGCACGCAGCGTCAGAGAGTCGGACTTATCACTACTGGACGACGACGATTCACTTGAGCGCGAGGCTGCTTACCAGGCCAGTAAGAAAAGTGACAGTGCTAGACGCACGACTTCAGTAAGTCTTATTTTTTTCATTTACATCATGCTAACTCTTACTGCAGGATGTGGTTAAAGTCAGTAGCTTGTCATCTCCGCATATCTCACACCCAGTGTGTGCGCCATCCCAACAAATCGCAAGGACCGAATCATTGTCTTCTCCTCCCCCTTGTACTCAACCATCGAGGGCAACTGCCAGGATTCCATGCCGCCCTGAGCTCATGTCGGATTTGTCTATGGAGCTGTATGATGATTCTGAGGAGGCTGAGGATGAAGCACCCTCTGCGCCTGTAGCGGGAAAAGGCATCAAACGCCTCACCACTTCAGTGAGTTGTCACTTTTTTCACTATACATAGCACCCGTCTGACTTTTTTTTGCAAAATTTAGACTGATATTGGTATTAATAGCCATCATGCGCCTGCTTCAAAACGAGCAAAGACGGAATCACACACCACGAGCATCACATCTCGCCGTGATGGCAGCGGCGCTAATCATCGGTACCAGAATGACAATCTTCCAGATGGCTGTCAGCACAACAACACCTGGTGTCGGGTATTCATACCCACAGTTGCGCACTGGGCTGGTGGAGATGTCGAGCCGTGGGGCCCTGATGACCATGAGTTAAGGGACATCATGCAAGATATCTGGGACCATATATACAAGGGTAGGATTGAGCATGAAATCTCCAGTTCTGGCGCTGTTTTGAAAGTGGTAAGTCCATCTTTCTCACATTGTTTGATTCTACTGAAGTTTGAAGGCCAAACAACACCTCATGGAATGGCGTGGAGGGTTTGGTGTTGCCGCTTGTTCCATTCTTACAGCATTTTTTGCACAGGACACTGATTTCCTGGATCCAGAGGCTTGCAAGGAGTTTTCGCAAGCCATGCTGAAGCAAAACCGGTTTATATTCAGGGATAATGCTGGGCTCACTCCCAAGGTAAGTCGCATCATTCATTACTATTCAATGTCAATTTTAATTATCCATTCAAAGGCTTGGACAGGCATGTGGAGGGCCTCCTTCATACTCCAGACCTTCGCGTCCCACCTCAATTTTACCTATGGCCATGTTGGAATTCCCAATCTTGACACCGAAGCAATTGGTGCGCGGGCTGCCTTTACCCTTGCTGTCACTGCGGTGAGTTGTGTTTGATTTCTGTTGTATCAGTATTCTTTATATTCTCACAGGTGTGCCGTATTCTTCAGCTAGTTGTAGATGGGAATATCACCTTCGAAATCGTTTCAGAAACCCGCAGCAAACGCACCAAAGCTACGAAGACAGGCGACGGAGATATCTGGACACCCGTCATCAAGAAGGGCAAGCAATTTGCCTTTAGCAAACCTGTCTGGAGCCCTATGACACAGAAATTCATGCAGCCCATCATGGCACTTCCTAGCGAGGACTTCACGAGCATAGTGCAAGAGGCACAGCAGTATGCCAAGCATCCGAGAAGTACTGGGAGCTCGAGGGCCACCAGCAATGTTGCACCTGATGAGGATGATGAATTCGCCGACCTGTTTGCATTCTGTTAAAGGTAAGTTTCCTTTACTCTCACCTTGAATATGTGTTCATTCACGATGGGCATAGTATTCAATATCGCATTTGCTTGTTTGGACTGGCCGCCACTACTATCTACCGCATTCCGCACTCCTCGCCGCACATACTATTCACCCATTAATGATTGATCCTTCTTATTATGTCTATTGATGTCTTACTTTCACGGCTCGTGCTTATCTGCCTCTTATTGCATCTTTCTAGTCTTGCTTAACTTGGAGCTTATTTGTCTTATTTTACTAAATTCAAGTGCCGTTAAGTTGCATGTTGTCTCAAGACCAGATGCTTTGATTAAGATGCTTGTCTTAGCATAAGACTGTCTTATTTCGTCTTAGTTGTTAAAATAAGCTAGTTAAGTTGAATTAAGAGGTGTGTAATTTTACTGATGTTTTAATATCATTGCACTGTTGTTTTATTTCTGCAGCACCTTATATAAACCTAATATCATTGACCGAAAGTCCCTAAGAACATCACAACTTGAACTCGTGTTTGCAGAAAGTAGTACCAGCAGAATAAGCAATGTCAGAGGTTTGCTTTCTTTACTTGGCAACGTTTTTCAGACGAGTAATACAAACAAGACCAAAAAGGAAAAGTGAGATTTTGCTGATGTGGCGCGAGGACTGCGGACATCCCACATTGGCTGCATTTGCTTCCTCAAATCCTACAGCCGAAAAACTTCTTGATATTGCCGACAAAATTCTCGTCACACATGCTTCACCCATTCATGAACCTTCCAAGAAGAAACGAACCAATGACACCCTATTCGAGGCGGATTCCGAATGCATGGATACAGCGCATCACAACCTGCAGCTTTTGACCCGTGATCTTCTCTATGTTCTAGAGCTTACTAGTGCCATCTCGTCTGGTGACTGGGGCCGCATCGAAGATATTCTTGGGACCCTCACAATGATTTTCCGTGGGGCTGGATCCAACAACTACTGCTCCGAAATCCTGCATTTTATCTTCAACCTTAAGAAGATCTGGACTCCCGAATTCGCGTACGACTTTGCTTTTGCTTTTACATCATTTCGACAACATTTTATGTTTGAACTTATCATCCAACAGGAACATTATGCGAGACAATGCGCTAGTCAACCTGACTGGCCTCGAAGGACACTGCATGCCTATTGATCTCAATATTGAACACCTTATCAAATTTTTGAAGGCACGTTTAGCTATGTATCTGAATGGTCTGTCCTTGATTGATTAACTGCGCTGTTATACTGTCAAGCTTTTTTTTTTCCGCGAAGGGCGTCTACTCCACATGGGATCGTCTTGGTGACATATCAGCAACTGTTTCCCTACTTCAAAACATCAAAAAGCAAGTCGGACGAGCTCAGGCTCTCGGTATTACCTATCACGGCCTAAATCACGCAACTCCCAACACAACACCTTCTATCTGGAGAGTCGCAAACAAAGTTCATGAACTGGGTCTCCACAGGTTCAACCAGGATCGTGAGGAGAATGATTCCGTGAAGCCTGTCATAGATGTACTTGCGGAAGGTGAACAGAAACTCAAGTCTTCGACACTTTCAACATTCAATAGAAAGGTGCAAGAAATGCTGGCAGGCAAAGGATACGAGCAAGAGGAAGACGGGTTGCCAAGGGCTAATTTTGATTTCACTAGTACTACTACAGAGGATGTCTGAATGATGTTATCGAAGTTACTTGCTGAGCTATACTGCCTGCGTTGCACAAAGCTTCCACATCTTTCGTTACTCCAGCGATTGAAAAGATAATTCTGGCGAGGCGCAGTGCCCAGCCGCTGTAGCCTTTCAAGTAGAAGGCTTTGAAGAAAGCATTATCAGTCATACCAAGGGTTCATATCCACGCAATGAATCTTCAAGATAGATGTTAGCACATAGCTGACGGTGCTTTATCGACCCACGTACTCTCTTCTTGTATGAATTGACCAGTTGCATAAGGATGAAATATTGCACAGGCCAATCCGTCTCGCATTTAGTGGTTGCAAGTACGAATGCCTGCACAAAGTTGACTTCAGTGACAGATATTGATAAAATGCAGTACTCCCACCTTTAGATTCCCTGCGACAAAGATCGTGTATGCAGAGACGAACCCAATCTGGGAAACTACAATCGAAGACAATATCAAATAACGCATCCAGGGACCATACAGAGCACCGCCGATATCTTCGTCGCAAAGTGAGACACAGTCAATTCAAGAAATCGATGAGTTTAACGACGTCGCCTTGTGTCATGACGCAGTTGTCGAATGTGCTAGGCCAAGAGAGTGAAGGTACACAACGCCGTTGCAGATTTGATGGAAAACGCAGAACATCTCTGGACGTAGCATGCGGCCAGACATGACAACACTGAAGAGGTCGTAGGGAGCGTACTCCATGACCTGTTGGGGGTAAGGGGTAGACTTGTGAAGTCCTGGGGGGGGGGGGGGGGGGGGGCAGGTTTTAAATGAGTGACAATCTGAATTGAAGTATGCACCTGATTGAAGTTCTTTGAACGTAAACGCACATTTCACTTTGACCTATAAAACATGGGTCAAGTATGATCGGATTTTGGACAAGAATACATACACTAATATCAAAGCCTTCTGGGTGAGGAGAGCTCGGTCGAGACGTAGTCGTAGATCTAGAAGTGTGAGGTAAGAGGAAAATGGACGCGTTAGACAATGAAAGCAACGAATCACGTGACTGTGATACTTGATCGGCTGCTTAACAAGTTTCTTTGCATCTTCATCATATCACGTTCATCTTCTCGCTGGCGTCAGCAATGTTATCCCTGGCGTGCATGAGCGCGTCCTTACCATTGGGGGATTTGTTGAGGCCGTTGCAAAGGCGAGTTAACTCAATTATATGCTCAATTTAGTGCTGACACGTTATGGCTTCTGCTTCAGGCGTACAACCTCATAATCTTCCAACTTGTGTCATCTAGCCCATCTCCCATCTCCCTATCATCGAGCTCGCAAGTCCAACGGAGATGTAGCCCGACGTTCACCACCGCCACCTTCACCCCATTCACCTACCGTTGCACAGTCAACAGCCAACCTGCGCACCCAGAACAACATACCATAGTCGGTACTCCGGAGGCCAATGAAAAGGCTCTTTTCCTGCTCACAATCAGCTCGAAAGTGAGAAGGAGAGGAGGGTCGGCAGAGAGCAGCCAAGAAACGGGTATGTTTGTCTTTCTAGTATTTTCCACTGCTGAATCCTTCCAGATAGCACTCATTGCGCTCTGCGCTAGCCTCGGAGTCTCGGCTTCGTTTCAACACCAGTCTACTCCTGACCGCAGCTCGTGGATGGATGGTGTCCAACACGCTGGTCACAGAAGTCGCCCGATTTAAGCACTCAGATGTCGTGCTTCGCGTTGCATTCTCGATGGATGGACGCTCTATATTCAGTGGCGGCTGGGACAAGAAAATCTCGCAATGGGAAATACCTGAGGATGTTCTCGCAGCAGCAGAAATTGATTCTCTGGCTAGCGCAAAGAATGAGGTGACTACTCCCAAATGTAATTTCACTCCCTTCCATGCTCAAGTGTTTTCATTCTAAGACTGCTCGGGGCAAACACAATGTGCGTTTTCTGACCCGACATATGATATGTATCCTGACTCTCGACCAGATGGAGTGCCTGCTCAATGTTTGTGATTTGAAACCGTTCGGTGGCTCCACTTCAATGAGTTTTCACATATTTTTAGTCAGAGATTCCTGGCCGGCGCCGAAATAAGCCGTTGAACTATCAGCACACTACTTATTCTGCATCGCAACTCGCTTATGCGGGAAGCCCTTCGTCATCTCGCTCGCTTGATCTTCGGACCTTTTTTGAAGGCATCCGGCCGTCATCTGACAAGAAGGGAGAGCACAAGGATCGCCGGTCAAAACGAAATGCTCCCCAAATCATGGATGTTCCTCACGGACAAGCGACATACGTGCGCTTTCTGTGATCATATCTGGTTTGTAATATCTAATAGTGTCTTTTGCCAGGCCGATGCTGTTGGTGTGGACGATGGAGTACGACCCTACGTACTCTTCTTTGGCCTCAGCTGGTTTCAGAAGACGATGAAGAAGTCGGATCCACCACCAGTAGTCTATGATGACGAATTCGATGATGATGAGTCTGAGCATGCTGTTGTTGGTGTTCCCATGCCCACTATATGGTAATATAAGGCTACTCACTTGTTAAATCGTTTTCCTGATGCACTGTCTTAGGGCCCAACTTGATACCCACAAAGAAATGAAATTGACGCCAAAGACTTTTTTCCGGTCGTAGCCACAGGCAGGACCATCCCGCCCTACACCGCCAGTTGACGATGGGCAGGCGGTTCTCAATGTCTCGACACCCACTGCTAGGTATTACAATCTATCCATTTATTCGACGGATGTCCTGATGTGACGTCGTAGGATTAAAATCGCCGAGCACGAAGAAGAACTAGAATTGAAACTAATTGCTAGTCAGTCACAGTCAGAGGCAGGACCATCTCGCCTTGTTGCCCTCGAAGAACACGCGGGAAAACAGTCCTCGTAGTCAGTCTATCTCTCGAGCTTTACATCATGCTTGCAACCGTGACCTTAATAATTGACTTTGAAGGTTCTTGCGAACTTTCACTCGGACAAAGGGCGTCGACAAGCGAGAACCGAGCACACTTCAGCACCTCACTTCAGACCTGATCGATTTCCCTGGAGGCGATGCATTGAAATTGAAGATTTGGGAAGTGAGGGTGGTTACCGCACTTGTGATCTTTCGAAATGGGAAATATGTGCTGGCAGTCAGTGCTGGCGAGAGAGTCATTGATCCGCGAAGCTGAGAGTTGGATAGTCATCGCAGGTTCTTTAGACTGTCTCACGCCGACGTTGTGCATAATTTGGATGTTTCCCCTGACAGCGACATCCTGGCCAGCGGGTCATGGAACCATACAGTCATCTTATGGGACACTAGCACCAGAGGAAAGAGAATCCTCTCTTGTGCGGCACTCAAATCTATTGCATTGGATTTTCTGCAACTGGTCAACTCAGCGTTGCTAATCATAAAGATTTTCAAATATTGGCAAACGACATGTGTTAAATGGCCATACAGCTTCAGCTTGATAAGCTGAAATTCATCGCTCATATAAACCCCCGATGGCGCACATAGCCTCTCAATAGGTATCAATAATGTCCTCTGCTCTTAGGTTACCTCCACCCTGGAAACAGGTTGCCGGTCTCTGAACTGACTACGACAAATCTATCTTGAACCTAGATGGCACCCCGCTCCCATCAATATCCAGCAACCACACTGTTCACTTGCGGAAGGTCCCTGTAGGTACAGATATCGGTACTCCGATGGGGTGGATTGGGTTGCGTTCTCAATGCTCTATATTCGGCGGCGACTATAACAAGGCTATCTCTCGATGGAAGATACCATAGCATATTCTCACAGCAGCGTGCGGTGGTTATGAAAGGCTGGTCCTTCAAAGCTTCATGGGGCAAATAAAAGGTGCGTTTTCAAACTTTGCATATTATGCACATCCTGATTCAATTAGCAGAGTATAACATAATAGACCTTCTTGATGTAGGCACTTTCTCATATAGTATTAATAGAAGATTCCTGGCTAGCTCCACAATAAATCGCCCAACAGCGGGTTGACAGGTCACGCGTACAGGCCACTCTCTCTGCTCTGACGCAGAACGCCCTTCACAATCTTACTTGCTCAACGTCAGGAACTGTTTCAATGTCGTTCAGTTGTCCGATAAGAATGGCAAAGGAAAGGTGCGTTAGTTGAAAGTAAGGGCTCCACAATCGTATATTTGAATTCTAATCCATGCATAATTGACGTGGCAGCTCCTCTGACGCTACCAAACGATGAATGCACCACGAACCACGACGATGAAGCATCCGCGGCGGACTCATTTGTACCAGTCACTGGGCAATTGCTACGCAACCCATCACAGCTAATTGATTGAACCTGCTTTATTACCGCTGGCTCTTACATAGTCGCATGTTAGATAGTGGATACTGTATCGTGGCGGTATGAGGTGCGCTGGTTCCCTACTGTCTAAAATTGTAAGCATTCATTCGGGGAAGAGGCCCAAACCGAGCGGACCTCAAGATGTAGTATATAAATCCCTTTCAGTGTGATGCATCGACGAAGTATTCACACTTATCATCCCTAAACATGCAGCTCTCTGTGCTCTTCAGTGCGTTTATGTCTTTCGCCATCCTTGCTGCAGCGTCACCCGCACCAGGAGCTATCTCGGAACGCTCCTGTGAGTGTTCATGATCATCAGCAATATCATACCCACTCAAATGTATCACTCAGCTACTAAGCGGGAGAATCTCGACATCAACTTTCAACGTGATCTCCTAGAAGAGAGTAAGCGCGAGGAGCTTGAGACTGACCTCGTGGGTTATATTGGATATGGCGGAGGAGGTTCAGGCTCTTATTAAGGTGAGACACACCAATCTGCCATTTGTTCATTTATGGATCAACCCTTTTGCGCCAGCCAAGAGGACCGAGCCCGAGTCAGGATCGCTCTAGGCGAGGAGCAAGGAATGAGGAATCGAAGCTGTAGCACTGAAAGCATGACCGTCGATGTTCCATTTTACAGAGTATTTGATCCTTACTCGTTGTAAAGCCCCGAATTCTCCCAAATCTAACTAAGCTGGTATGTTCCTTGCGTGAGATGTTACTTGCGCGAGATACTCAGGTTTGCGCCGCCATCTTGAGTTCACCAAAATTTAGTCTTCCGTCATGAAATTTTTAAATAACCTCTCTGTCACCTCTTCAACTGGTCTGGCTTACCACGTTACTTGACTGTGACACATTTAAACCCCACAGTGTCCGAAACCTCTCATTAGGACCTGCACTCGCGCACCCGTGCTAGGGCTAGCTCGCTGTTGACATCTGCAAGTGCCAAGAAATTCGAGTAAGACTTTGATGCTTTCGGAAAACTCTTCGTTAACTTACTCTCTAGCGCTAACTTGGAACTACTAGCGGAGGGCCCCGGCCTCACGGCTGTGCTGCCCGACTCTCTTGAGTTCCCTTTGACTTCGGTATGGCGTTGACCGGAAACATCAGTCCGTTTGCTTGTACAGGTGCACGCGAGGAGCCTCGCCAACAATTCTAGAGTCGAGCAGGAGAGTATACTGGCGTTATATGCTGTAACTAGCGTCGAACTCGAAGGCAACATTAACACCCTCGCTGGAATGACAACGGAGCACGTTACCTTTCGAATAGTGAATGAATGAAGTAAGATCAACAGTGAGAATAGTGACGGTTCACAACCGTCCATGAATTAAAGTAGGCAAAAGAGGTCGCTGTAGTAGGAACTATTCGGAAGATCAAGTCAAGACACCTGATGACTCACGAATGATCAAGGAGTTGAAACGGTAATCGCAGCGAAGGAGGGACCTACCAAGACAGAATGGCTCATATTGCGCTCGACCTCAGAAATAGTCTGCCGGCCTGGCCGGCTATTTTTCAAGCCAACCAGGGCCGTCAGCCAAAGCAGTGGTTAAGTGCTCATCGTGAAGCTGGGGCGGAGGCACGTGTCTATAGACATATCCCCATCATATTGAAGATGGCATTTACAAAGCATTCACGAGCTAACCCGCTTCTCGCTTAGTGTCCAATCATTGTCATACCGGCGTGCTTATTAGAAGCAGGCAGCATTAATCAAATGCGCGCGTGCCAAGAGGCATTCTCGAGGTGTAGCACACAATTGAGATATCACAGGTATCTGACCTATTGACTTTCCTGATCACCACAGGACCGCCTCATGTTGAAGGTTATCCTGCACATGTATTTGCGCAAACTGAATGGTAAAGGCCAAGCAACAGCGTTGGCGCTGAGATCATGACTCGCGTTGCGCAGGCGTTGAATATGACACATACACGGGTCATCCACTTAGTGACGGGTAGGTAACCTATCTGTTCTCAACGCACTAGAGACAACAGGCAGCCACCTAAATCCGCTCGATAGTACTCGAGATATATATCTATATAGGTCGTTAGGAGTGTTATGAATGACGACCGTGTAAATTTGCCTTGGCTTACAAGCGAATGGAATGAAAAGAATGTCTCCTTCTCTGAAAGCGAGACGAACCACGAAGAGTATCGTGGTTTTGAATGGGCGATACTTGGAAGGCGGCAGTGGGAGGTAGATTATGGGAGATGCGATCATATAACTGGATCAGTACGCCTACTTGTTTTCCGCATTGCCAACGTATAGCTCGCGGGAGACAATCGCGGTCGTATGTTTGGATCTGTGATGGGCAAATGAACGAGTCGCTTCAAGGCAGTTGACTCGGAGAAGTCCTTCAACTTGGACAGGAAGATCTCACGCTTGCTTACTTCAGTCTTCAATGCAATTACACCCTCCCCACTCACAAGCTCTCACTGGTTAGATCGATCAATAGTCAGCTCTGCGCCGCATCAAGGCGTCCAATTTTAAAGTTCGTGGCCACTCGAAAATGTCTAAATCGTTTGACTTTCTGGTTCGACATACCCTCTCGTCAATGAAGCATCGAGCGCCATGAATTTACGAATTTTGCTCTTCTTCGACAAGATCCTCGAGTCACCCCTGCCTCGAGGGCCACCTTGGAGAACATAACACCATGTTAGTGATGCGGAAGTGCATTTCCTGCAGCCAACTTCAAGAGAGCCTCGAGGTCTGCATCATTATCCAGCTTGTCTAGGCTTGTGATTGAACATGGGCAGCGCACGGTATTTCGCTCAATGCAGGCTGGTAATTTTCTTGCCTTTGTACCTGAGATATCATCGGCCAAAGGGGCCGCCAATGCAATTTTCAGGATTCTTGATTCGACTCATTGGTACAGAGTCAACTGAAGGCAAAAACGCTCTGAGCAAAACTATCAAGGGCTATATACAGCTGGAGAACGTTCGTTTCAGTTATCCCACCTGTCCCAAAATTTAGGTTCTTCATGGCCTCTCGCTTGCTGTCGAACCTTGAACTTTTGTTGCCTTAGTCGGCTCTGGCGGTTGCGGTAAAGCACGGTGTAAGTCTTGCCATTTTACTGTGTTCAAACTGTTGAGGGCCCATTTAGCACCCAGTTACTAGAGCGTTTTCTACGATCTACTTTCCGGACGGATTTGTCTCGATGGAAAGCTTATTGATGGATTTAATTTCCAGGCATATCGACAGCAAATTTCATTTTGTGTCCCAACAGCCTGAGAATGCGATCGTAATGTTGTTCTCTTGGTAGAGAGAGCTGACAGTTTGCCTCGCAGACTTTGTGCGCGGGAACTATCCGCTTCAATATCTTGTTCAGTGCCACCAGGAGAGGAGATCGAAGCTGCCTGCCGTGATGCCAACCAATCATTTCTAAAGTATAACAAGACTTCAACACTACGAAGACCGGAGACTTATTGATATGATAATGTTAGTGGGAATACTAAATTTGGCGGCAAGGGATCCCAGCTGTTGGAGGGTCAGAAATGTGTGTATCGTTCCTGACAGATGTATTTATTTGTCTGCTAAACTCATGACTCAGAAAGTATAGCAATCGCTCGCGCACTGCTTTGGAACCCCAAGGTTCTATCTTTCAACGCTTACAGGTGTATGGACGGACTTTGTCCGGCCCTACCATTCGCTCATATCTTGGAGCGCTTTTTGATGCCATTCTCCAGCAAAACCTGCTGCGTATTGTTAAGTCGTCCTCGGTGGTATAGATCGACTACGTTGCCAAACAGGTCGGGCACGGACGCCAGGCCGAGTGTGTATTAAATTTTCTCTGAAAAGTGGCTGATGTCGCGTTCCATGCATCCCAGATGACCTTAGACGAGATGTTCCGTGGCGTTTCGGATCAGGGACGAGGATGCCTAATCGTATTCGATGGGCTGAAGCCGACATGCGTCCCCTCTCTTCCTACTCATCCCATCCATGCTCATATCCTTTTTCCAGGACAAATATGGTGCAGCGGTCGAGATTCTGGAGCAAGGAAGTGGGGTCGTCATTGTGTGCAAAGTACTTGCATTTACTTATTTTTTCCGCTGGTCTATGCTTACGAATGTCATTCGAACCGTCAAAATTGTATAGATGTAGTTGTTCATGCTTCCTTCTTCCTATGAAACTTATAACTAAGGCCACGGTGTTGATGGTAGGTATGTCCGCGCTCACTAGCCTAGTCATCGGACTGATCTGAAGCTAAGTGGCCATCGAAGGCCGCAACATATTGCAAAACAAGTGCAACTCGAGACAATATTTATATGCTTCACCACTCGATCCAATCCATGATTTCACCTGGCTTGCGACTCCGAGGTTCAGCGGCAAAATCTATACCCAATGACGGGAGTGGAGAAGTGCAGGTTCTAGCGAATCGACTACAGTGTGGACCCTACATTGATCCTTTCCCGCAGTTTCTTGATTGATGGAATTTACTCCAGGTTCTAAATCTAGAAAGTGCTACCTGTTTCGCGCAGGTACTCCATTGTATGTTTTGTGACATTGGGATAATCTTCAGAACCCCCGGAAGCTCTCGCCAAGGTAAGCGCTCTGACCAGCCACTTAATCGCCTCAGCAAAATTCCACCCCCTTTCACAGTCGCGGTTCGAGTTGTGACTCGTGTTGTGCCTCCCACCGCGATTTGGCAGTACTCACAAATTTGATGAGGGCTCGGAGAGTCGTATCAGACGATGCTTTATCTGCTGAGAAAGAAGTCCTCGTAGCTGTATCACAATGTCTGGACATTCATGTAAAGTGGTGTCGGAGTGGCCCGGGTCTGGAAATGTGACATCAAATACTGGCCTCTCGGTGCATCCATAACTCCTTCATCTTACGGTCGCGGACAAAGTACATTTGTGACAGGCCCAAGATCTGTGAATCCGAAGCCTCGAAGCATTTCGCAATTTGATATCTCGTACGATCGAGAAAAGCTCGATTGTTGGCCATGAATAGTATCACAGATGTGAACATGAACAGGCGAGTTGGAAAGTTCTCATTGGAACAGGAAATGAGGAACATGATGGGGTAAAAACGTGTACCCAGGTCCCCGATCGACAACTATTGATGGCTACTTTGTACTTCGAAATCTGGATTCGAAGAAAGGCGTTGGACTTAAAAACATGCGCACCTCAAGCGCCAATTGCAATGACCTCGTCATTGGACGTGGCCATCACATCGAACGCGGCCAGACAATGTATGTAATTGAAATAGTCGATTGTCCCCGTGGTGTTTAATGGGCGCAGATCTACCGTGATCCAGAAAATCCGGGGGGTCATCGACAAGCACCGTGACGCAATAAAGGGGGGCGAGACCGCGATTTGCGATAGTGAAAATTGATCATGCGCAGTCCCTCCAAAAAACACGAGGCAAATGTATTGATTTCATTTTATTAGTGGTTGAGCCGAGATACATGCGAGGGGAGATTGCAAAGCCGCGAAAACAATGAAATAGCACGCCCACTCGCTATCTTGTCCCCGTGATAGGAGTAATAATACACTTGTGGATCATAGGAACGCCGCTGTTGCAGTCAGTGAGCAAGCCCAGACTTGTGGGTCTCGACAAAGCTGATACACACCGCTCAAAGCAGCATAGTCAAGCGTCGAGCCGCTTGCAGAGGTGCTCACCAACCACCCGCGGTCCTAATCCACAAACAAACATCCAATTAGAAAACTGAGACAAGCTGGCAAGCCACCAACAAGCACTTGCGCTATTGTTCAGAAAACTCTCCACAACGCTTGGGCCACAACATTGGCGCAAATGTCATTCATGCCACAGCCCACCTTCCACAACACTTTGATCTCCGAAAACCTATATAATTTAGAGCGGTAACAGTGTAGAGTGTATCAGACTAACCGTCACCATCTGTCCATCAACATGCCACGCCTTGAATCTCTATCTCTATTGCCACTGTCTCCTTCGGAAACCTGCTGGATACCGCCTAGTACCGATACGTTTGACGCACGGCGGTACATCTCGAGCCTATCAGCGGATCCCCTCACAGCATCCTTTGACATATCCCCTTCTCCCCAAAACCAACACAACACAAAAATACGCCCAGGAACATACATCATATTCGCGTTATCAACAACGGAACTTGCCCAAGAATACCCACAAGACTCTGCAGACTATCGCAACATCTGCGAGTACACCCCCGGACGGTATCTAGGGCTTGTGACTTCGACGTTCGCGCGATGGAATGAAGACGAGGGCAGTACAGACGAAGAAGTGATCGTGCACTTTGTGTCCAAATATACGCCACAGCTTTCGGTGGTCGCAGATCACTTCGTCCCTATTTTTCCAGTCAGCAGCACTGCATTGGAAGATAGTTCTGCACTCCACACGGGCATCTTGTTCCCGTGGATCGACTACAAACAATGGACGACGCTCGGCGTTCGCCTTCGTGTCCGCCAGACCAACCCATCCTCGCTGGTATTCGAACTATGCAACGAAGATTTCGAGCGCTTCGAGGATAAGGCGGGAAAAGATTACAGCCGATTGGAAACCATCGATGCAACATTGGACGACGAAACCAGAGACACGCTAGCGAGGCTTTCGGTGGCGCCTGTCGCTCTACCGGCCGAGATATGGTTTGACATTAGGAATCATCCGGACATAAATGAACCTCCGCGTTTCGCTACAGACGTCGACTCTCTTGAAAGGTGTGACTTTATTTAGCGATGTAATATTGTCCTGTTCCTGGCTGACTAAAGTGTTTTTTTAGTATCATCGCGGGATGCATGCCAAGAGATCACGAATCCAGTGCTCTTGACGAGGAGTGATAGCTTGAATCGGGTTGGGAAGTGGTTGTATGATACATGCATGTTTATGGATACTATGATTGATATGCAAAATGAATATGGAAAGTTGACATCAGTGAAGCGCTATGGATCGAGTGTGAATGTATAGCATCTTGACCCACAAATAACGCTGCCACTATCTGCGGCGACCCGGTGCAGTGGTCGTGCGCGCTCGTGCTCGGCTAGGCTTGCGGCTAGGCTGACTTCGGTCTTCGATCATCGACTCCTGAGTACTTTCATCCCCAGGCGCAGACGCAGACGCAGACGACGACTGCCATCCAGCAAACTTTCTCCGCGAGGCATTACTCCCAACTTCAAAATACTCCTCCCTCGTAACAACAGACGCAGGAAACACAGGATCATTCACAAAAGCAATCGCAGAGCGATAAGCTTCAATCACGGCGCTGATATATATCCTGTCACAATCGCATAGAAAATGATCAGTGAACATCGGACGCACTCTTCGGATCGATATATTTGCAGATCATATTCGACTGGGGTGAGCGTCAACAATTCGGATGATCTGCGGGGAGTTATTACTTGATTTGTCATGACACAGGGGGCACCCTTACAATCGCTCGTAAAATCCTGGGAAGTTGGTACTACCGCCGATCAGACCAATATTCGCCCAAAACATGCCTCGAAGGTCATGCGGAAGGAGCGAGATAGACGCAGCCACCGTTGCTGCCAGTCCCGATTGTTCTAAGCCTAAGAAGAAGCTGGTCGATTTGGCTGTACAGTAACAGAAAAGCAATTAGCACAAACCGATGTCATCGGGACGGAACAACAACTCTGGAATTGTAAATCGCTCATTTTCCATGAAAAGAACTTGATCAGTGGCCGATAACTCCTCGTTGGGAAGCCTGACGCGGCCATGATGTCTATTGATTGAGAAATTTGGCAGTACATACTCCCGAAGGATGTTATTCTTTTTGGGATTCGAGCTTTTTTTTTTCAGGGGTGTGTTAGGTAATGGTAATTGTGCCATTCGCTAAATGGACATTGATCCTTACCGACAGGTTTCCAGGTCTTCGAAGAATCTGGTGGACACATAACAGCACGTCTCCTTGGCATGATTCATGATGTAAGTTTCATCCATCATATTCCACTGGCGGTATGAGACGAGTTCTTTAAGCTTGTTAGTCAGTAACTTGCCGCCAACGTCGAGTCTAACCATATAAGCGATTATTTTTTTTTGTCATGGGTTGAAATGATTCATCTCACTCACCTCTTGACGGCATACCATTGTATTTGATTGTTGATGATGGGTATGACATGCGTGAAACTGAACCCCGAGTCGATGACAACAAGGCACTCGGGTGAAGCTGCCGCTGCCCCAAAAAGACGACCAAAGGGGATCATAGCAGCCGCTTATAACAAAAAGGCTGAGTTGATGCGAAGAGGGGATCGGAACGATGCATAACTTACGTGTACATCTGTGATAGGAATGAAACTCGTATTCCTCAAAGACAAACTGATCGTAAACGTCTTGGATATTTGGTAGATTGAAGTACGGTTCTGTGATGAGTAACGAAGACTCGGCGGTGTCCACCTTTGGGGGAAGGGTTCAGTTGTTCATCCAGGTCCACAAAGGGGTACGCACGTTCAGAACCTCGGACGAGAACACGCCGTCCCAAACAGCTTTTTGCGCATCCCAGTCCACTAGATACCCCTACAGCGCTTCCACCAGATAATGACAAATATGTACACAAGAAAGACGTTTTAGATCACGAACCTTTTCAAAAGGCAGACGGTAATGAAGCGCAGAGTAATCTCGACACCGTCCCAACCCATGGCCAAAATACGTTGTTTTATCACCTTTTGAGCGCACGATTGCGTTTGGGACTAATCTTGAGTTTCCTCTAGTGTCAAAAAGCGTTTTTTTTTCAAAAGCAGACGGGCTTACTTTGGTTGGTCGTTGTCGTTTCCGTCGGGTGGTCTGGCTATACCAGCCTTGATTGAAGAGGCACCATTGTCCAATATGACCGTGGTGTGTGGCTGCATTCGTCTGGGGTGAAATTGACAAAGCTTGGGCCAACGTCCATGCAGGTCTAGAAAGTTGGACCACCGTCACTGAGTGCGCGGTGACTCCCTGTCATCGACTGAAGGACACCGTGACAGCACCTCAAAAACAGGTTCAAACTCCGGAAATGTATTTTGCAATTCCGAGTCCTTTTGTGGAGGAAGATCATCAAAACATTCAACCCAAAGATGTGTGAGCACGCAAAAAAACTGTCATCGACGTATAAGGATTATCAAGCTAAGCAGTGGAGAAGTCATCGGTAAACTTCAAACGTCGTAGTATGAGCTACTCAATCATCATGGAGATGATCCTTTCGGTGAGTAACTTACTTCTCATTCATGCACATCTACTAACATCTCAGATCTATTCTTACCATCTGTGCGCGGCCCGCCCTTCCCTCACGCTGAAGGCTGCCGTTGTACATGCTTGCGACGATCAGGACGGTGCACTGCTTAATGTTAGTGACACTGGCTTCTGCTGACGGAACACTAAGTGTAGTCTCTCGTAGACTGCGAGATTGCTCGAGATACAGGTGGCAAACCACGCACGATCTGCCAAATACATGACAAGCGAGACAGTCTCACCTGAACGATGCTGTGCAGCATTTTCAGTCGGGTCTGGACCAGTGTCCGATCGGCCATCCTTGTCATGCTGCAGCTCTCACCAACCTCGCGTTTCCCCACCTTGCAGGCTATATTCATCTTCAAGACATCGATATCACCATTTCCCTCTTCCTCGAAGCCCTTGCGTTGATGAAAAGTTGCATGTCAGCGAGAAGGATCTTAACGAGGCCATTGATTGGTATTGCGAATGCCTTCGGTTAGTGCGGTTTGACCATCTAAAGCGCCATAAAACTCTTTTCAATTTGAGTTCAGTGCTCTGCTTTCGTTTTACGCAAACTTGGAGAATGAAGATGTCGAGGGGGCCACTAATCTCTGCCAAGAGACGTTGGGGGTTTTGCCTTCACTGTACCCAGATAGGTATTTCAGCTAATATATGCGACTGCAGGAGGCCTATTTGTCACGTTACCGGATTCTACACGACCTTGTGGGTTTGTCGCTTGCTCAGGCTATAGGGAACTTCAGACTCACATGAAGACATGCAACTCAAGGATTCCCAAGGCGCATCATCCAGGTTATTGACTGGGCTCGCCAAGCAGAAGTCCATAAACGCGAATGTGCCCTCGAACCATACCAAATTATACCCCTCGGCGTGAGGCTGCACCCGCTTTTCACAGTGCATGACAACTTCGATCACTGTGCGCTGCGACATCTATTGCGCCTCTCACCTGTCTCTGCGAGCATCTAAACTCGCTTGCACGCACCTGCACCATTTCATATGACCAATAGCCATTCTTCCTGCGATTCCAATTTCCACTTCCACCCGCCATCCGACAGCCTCCGATGAGGCTTAGCTTCCCAGTGACTAGCTTTCAACTGCCACTAGGTACCTTTGATGCTCTCGACGGCCTCCAGTGGGCATTATTCACATGCTCACTCCTGGCACTGATCACGCCGAAGGCGCGCCTTCCGTCAGAATTAGTAGATTATATAGATACATCACAATGTCACGGTATCTTAGATCCACTTCCCCCACCACAAGCTGCCTCGATGACCCTTGCAGTAATCGTTTTGTCATCATGGAATGTCAACAACCGAACTGCTTCATCCATTGGACACCAGACGGTATCAAAATCCTCGTTGTCTTGTTCTGTCGTATTCATCTGGCGTATGGCGCAAGAATCGCCTCGTGCCGCATACCAAAAGATGATTTTCAGCACACCCTGAGTCGTCCTTTGCGTCACAGCGACGGGTTCCGTTGCCCCTCCAGGTATCGCAGATCGGAAATCATCATTCCCGTGGATAACGCTCGAGTGCTAAAAAGACTTATGAAAGTATGAGTCCCTCACCTTCGATTCCCAGATATCATTCCCCGTTGGCTTGGGCTGAATCGTGCTTGCGGAATGTGCTGCAGGCTGTGTAATACACTACGAAGAAAAATAACTCACGTCGAAGAGCGAGTGCATGAATTCATAGCTAAGGCTTGCGGAAAATGATTAAAATTGCTTGTCTGTGTTCGAGTGCCCGACATAAGTATGTCTGCTTCATAGTGCCCCTGCAGCGGATGACAAGAGGCGGGTGCAAAGAAGGAACTATAAAAATGATCGAGCAGACGGAACTTTTGATCGGTGCGGGCGCTGATCCGATCATCGTTCACTAAATTTGGCGGACCGATGTTCCAATTGGTTAACAGCTTTGATTTTTGAAGTTCGAGTCTCTGACTTACTGTTCTCAGAGCTGGGAACATGGAGCTTTACGCCCATTTCGCTGAACACTACAGTATGCATCATCGAGATAAAACAGGACAGTGTTGACCACGAACTTCTAGGGTATGTAACGTTTCCATGGCAGGTACACGATTGAGTTGAAGGTTGGTTCTTTCTTTTTTGGGATTCGGCCATCACAGGAACAATAATCGGGCATGTTGTCGTGTCCAATCAGACGTGTGCACGGACATTGCGGACTTGAAGTGGACCGCGGCGTCGTACATAACTCATCCGGAACCGAGACTGACCTCAGCTGTCCGCCATTTCGTACAAGACTTCACCGTTGTGCAAGAAATTCAAGGTAAGTTCCTTTCGTTCAATATCATCCTATAGGCTTTATGGTGCGAGGTTGCAGGATGTGGAGGTGGCCAGAGCCTGCAGGAGGTTTTAACATGGTGGAGCCGGCAGGCGGATGTCACACTTGAGCGAAATTAGGCCCATCGGGGTCATGTCAGCCGCAAAAACATATTATTGTGGGTCGCAGACCAGTGCAAGTACGTGGTTCTTCAATTGGGAACCGAACATTTTCTGAGTGATAAAAGGTCGCCTGCGAGTCTATACTCCATTGTTCACCCTCCGAGTTTGATTGGACTCGCGGACTCGAAGAGTTTACCATCGACAACATGAATGCACCCACTACTTCAACCTTCGTCAGCTCTGTAGTTGTGCAGCCCCTCGTCGTGGCGGTGAGCAGTCTAGTGCTCTCATCCCTCATGTCCTACGAGATCTCTGGACAGCTTGACTGGAGGCCGGTAAGCTCTCTTCGCGGATTCCAGGCCTTACAGTCTTTCTAATTACATGGTGCAAAGATAACTATATGCGTAACATCCGACATTCTCGCTGTCGGTATTGACCACCTGAAGGATCAAGAAGTTATCATGAATGCTTGGGGTGCGACTGTCATGAAGCGCTTCGCTCCCCTGTTCCAACTTGGCCGTACCTTCATGGCGTTGAACGCGTTGCTGCTTGTGATAACTTTACTTCAAAGTCCACCAAAAGCGGTTTTCCTCACCGCAAGTTTTGCTGTCCCCGCTTTTCTATGGGCAACGCCGCTTGATTTCCAGCGGATCGGCGCAGGACTGAAGAGATTCATATGGTCAAACTATGATCAAGACGTGGAATACGATTCGCCCAAATCTAACAAGCCATTAATAATCAAAGAAGTTCCTGGTATGAAGGCTATATTTGACGGAACCATCCGAGGGTATGTGCTGTCGTATCCTCACGGTTTATGGTTTCTGACTTGGTGACAGTTGTGGGATGCCCTTGATCATCCAATCTGTACTGCAGGTATCATGGCAATCGGCTCATAACCCACCTCCATGGACGATCATGGAGACTATCATTTGGTCGACAGTCAATCGTATTTGTTATTGCGTAAGACATTTTTCTTTTGAATGAACTCCTAACTCAAGGTCATCCAAAGATCATGACAGACGTGCGCGACTACAACGATGATATACAGACTGGAATCCCGACTATACCCGTCCTGCTAGGGTCTCCCCTCAAAGTTCGACTAATCTTGACTGTCGTCCAAGCAGCCGTTATGGTGGCCTTCCTCCACAACCCATTCATCGTAGCGAGTTCCTGCTTCGCGATCGCCCTCGTTTGGATTCTAGGCAAAGATTCTCCGAAAGTTTACTTCCGTTTCAGTCTTCACTCACAGTCGATATTCATTGTGATTTACGCCGTCATGTCCGCTTTGTCTTTGCTGTAGACCATTATTGCGTCGCAGCGGCATTAGGACGCGCCAGTCCTCGACTTCGAGGATGACGATGGATTGGCATTAATTATCGATAGACAGCAAACATTCAAGTATGTACAACAATCAAGCACTTTATAGATGAGATAATATGCAGCACTTTAATGTCACTGCGCAACGTTATTATTATTGGAAAGAAGCCTGTCGGACTGGTTCGCTCAAGTCGTAGACCGTGTAATCCTCCCAGTCGGGCAGTGATATATCCAGTCCCCACCAACACCGTCCCAACGAAAACGCTCGCACTGTGCGATCCCTCGGAAGATTTTGGTTACCTCTATGATGCGTATGTGACCTGCGAAAGACTCACTAGCTAAGGTGCGACAATCAGATCCGAATCAAATCTTACATTTTGGGTTGTGACAAAGTTAGGGTCCGGCCGATCCATACAGTAGTTATTCAAGGCGTCGAGAAAGGAAGATGTATCAGTACAGCTATGTATCATCTACATTATCTTGGAAAGGCACTCCTGAGTCAATGTGCAAGGTATGGGGGAAGCTAAAGCCACAAATGAGACGATGAAAGTGTACTTCATAGACCTTGTCGTCAATAGGAAAAATGTACAGGTGGTTGGACGAAGGGAACGGCCGTGATGCGGATGGCACAGGGACCAACTGGCCATTCCTAGCTCACACCAATACTTGTAGGTCCTCGATGCTGTCAATACGAGTTCCATCCAAACCCAGGAATTCAAGGGTAGCAACTTTATGCCTCGTCATAGTCATCACTCTGCCAGTGATTTCGGGGGAGACAGAGAACCTTGTGGTAGAGTCGTCATCTGGTAAAGGGCACTGTATATCATCAGCGTTAGTAGCGTTTAGTACTAGTAGTAAGTTTCAAGAAAACTTACCGACAAGTCTGTTAACAAGCTGGAACTCCAATTGTTTTCTATGTGCCCGGAGTCGGGATCATAGAGGCTAGGGTCGATGGTCATTTTTGCAGTGTTGTTAGAAGTTATAATATCGAGTGGCCTCCACATGAGACCTACTGAACGTAGTAAGGCATGAGAATGTTTGAAAAGAACTGGTTGATGTTGATTGTGAAAATTTCGTTTGACGAACGATGCTGGAGCAAGCCAAGACTCAGAGATATATCATGAGACAACGTTGATAGGTGTTTGTCCTGCTGAATGATGTCGTAGGGTAGTGCCTAGGCCTATGATCATCCGCATCATAATGTCGTAGTACGGTGCTAGGCTTATGCCGAGTCCCGACATCATTGTTCCGATTCCCGTGACATCCCGTCCCTTTGCCTAGTAGGACGTTGGCGGAAAACTGGATCTCCCACCAACGTCCATTGTTAACGAAAACGTTTTCATGTTCGCACCACACAATCGATCCCGATTAGATGCAGAGAGGTGTCGGAATACATTAGAACAAGAAATCCTGAACTTAAGTGGTATAGAACACTATGTTGTGAGTAACCGTCACGGTTATAGATCTGCCAAAGCGCCCCAGTGACTCATTATGGCGGAGTCAGTTATCTGGCATTTCAGAGCATGATGCCGCCTACATCATGGATGCCATCACTGAAGAAGATGCAATTAAAAAGAGGTGATGACCCACCTAGACCGTTGATGTGCTGGTTTATATCCTTACCAGGGTCACTCCTCTACCGCTGCAGGGAGAATTGACCACCAAGATGCCAAATGATGCACATGAGGCTGTTCTTGCACCTCTGACTTACGCATGTACTAAAGCTATTCACTCAATGGGTCATGATAACGCTCTTGTTCAAGTTCACGTCAATGAAAATGCTCGCTTTCTTGGTGATCACATCACTGGTAACTCTCATATGCATATCCGTCTGTCGTCGACTCTCTCGCACACATCCTCTGAACCCAAATCGCTCATGATGGTACAAGTCGGCTTCAATCAAGGCGAGATACCCGTCATCCGGAAACTTGATTATTGCACCATCGATAGTCAGGACCTCGAATCTGCTTCATCCTTCCATGTCTCAGAAGGAAGACCATATTCCTGCCCTGCAGGTGATAGTGAGACTGCGAGACTGTCGCGATTTACCTCTCTGAAGTCGTTTGATGAGTGGAAGCCAAAGCGGACGAAGAAAAATGCTTTTGGCCCTGTTATCGTGGACGGTCATACATGGATTGACGTCTCAAGGGTTGATATCCATGCTTGGGTTCGCACTTCTCCAACCACTCCGATCAACGTTAACCGGCGCAACGCCGGTTATGCACATGGGGTTCGTGGTCTTATCGATCTCAAGATAATACATATTGACTACGTTTTTCCAGTCTATCTATCCTGAGTTCGATTTAGATCATGTCGACAAGCTCTTCGGCACCGCTCTCAAAAGAATCAACCAGAGGATTCTATCCTGCTATGAAGAGCACGCCGAAGGGGCTCGCCGGGATCGCGAAGCATCTGGTGGTTTTGCGGAAGAGTCTGGATCACATGTTGAGGCCACTCACAGCGCTGTTGAGCTATCAGATGAAGAACCTGATGAAGATGAACTTGAAACCACTATCGCCAGTCTCCGCAACTGGGAACCGAAGTTGCCCATTGTCAACTGGAAGGAGATAAGGGTGTGCTCATCACGGGGATTTGGAATACAGGTTATTCGCGTTACAAGAGCTGGCATGAGAGCCTGAACAAGCGTGAAAGGCGAGAGGGTTTTGAAGACCAGGAGTACCGCGATGAAAAGCCTCGGATGACCCGAGGCATGTCCAAGCGGCTCCGTACTGGCGACTGATTTTTGCAAGGTGATCGCTTGCAAGTTGAATTTTCATATGTCAATTTAACATTTCACTTTCTCTGCCCGGATAGCTCACATTCTCATTGGGCTACTGGATCGACTTGTTGTAACACCGTTGCTGCCTCATGATATTGCCATACCCACCCTTCCTTCTTACTCATAGCGGTTTCACATCGTTCTCATCCCCCGGTCTCTGGATCGCTGTGGGGAATTTTCAATAGCGGACCAAGCTACGAGCGTCTTCCGGACCATTGTCATTATTGGGGAAGCTGAAGTTACCAGTAGCATCATGCCCTTTACAGAGTTCACGCCTGAGGCCTGGGTCCCAGACCTTCGATAATTCTCAGTAGTATAATCAAGTATCAGGCCGCGAGACTTTACTGAACTCCATGATATGTTGCCTCCTAGCCAGGATGAATTGCGCGATGTGATGTGTTGTCTTCGCCGGGCACAAGGAGAACTCGGGCCCGTCATGAAAATTAGACATGCGTAAGCGAGCTCGGATTGACGGCGCGGAGCGTTCAACTATGGGCGTTGGTGGGAGACCGAATCTCCCACCAACGTCCATTGTCTCAACGAAAACGTTTCCACGCTCGCACCATGCAATCGATCCCTCAGAACATTTCGGTAAATTCTATGATGCTTATGTGGCTTGCGAAAGGCTCACTACGCACTTACAGTTCACAATGGAGGATACTTTGGAGCTATACCCAGATGAGTGGGGCGCGCCGCCATTTGATCCCACGAACGAGAAGGTACGAGCAAATCTGTCTAGATCGCATTCATGTGCTCAGCAGGTCTCGATCACTACCAGGAAGTCTTGCAGTTATTTGAATTTTTTTTTTTTTTTTATTTTTTTTTCCAATTAATGTCCTTTGCAGAAAGTTATCTATGTAGGACAATACATGCTAGTCTATGGGACCCCCGGTGTCCCTTTCTCATCACCCGATGCGCGAATGCCCTGATGTGGGGCGTACCCCCATCAGTCCGCCGTTCCCGCCGGCCGTTTTAGACGCGCCATCTTTCTGATGGGATGACTGTTTGTGATTCTTCTATGTGTGATTATAAGGCTATCGTATGGTTATCGGAACGCGTACTCTGTCGCCGAAGGCGACGGGTACAGGAATCGGGAGGGTTGCAAACATGTAGGGTATGGTGGCCGGAGTGCAGCTCGGCTGTTAAGGAACGTGTTTGGCTGATACCGCTTCTTTGGCAGGTGATTCCGTGTAAGTGAGTATGAGGGTTGTGTGGAACGAGGTGATGATACTAAAGGAGGGTGGAGTTGTAGGGTGGATGGGGTGGGGTGTGATTCTGAGCGTGTGTCTGTTGAGACATTAAATCTGCTAAGGGACTATCTGCGTTGGTCTGGGAGTGGGCGAGGTATCGGGATCTCACCGAATGTCTTTCGGAATCGTCCAGTGGCATTGAGGAATCGAACGAGAGGTTGAGTGGCTAGGGGGTCGGATAGAAGGAAGGGTAGGGAAGAAGCTTTACGTCCGAGCGCTGCGGTTAGGGCATGACGGTCTCGACGGTATGAAGGGCAGTCGAGGAGGAGATGGGGTACTGTTTCATTCGTGTCCGGGCAATGTGGGCAGTGCGGTGATGGTAC
>KN835417.1:9262-35732 GCA_000827255.1 Suillus luteus UH-Slu-Lm8-n1
GACGCTGATCCTTGCAACTTCCACATCAGACATACCTACGTGTTCAGCTCGGAACTAAAGCCTCGCGTCACGATGAAGCTGCCGATCACTTCACTACCGCCGTCAACGCCGGCGCTCACTCATCAACATTCATTCATCTAATCTATGCGGACTTGACTGTGGTGCGTCAAAATGACATTGCGCGCATCATTCTTTTCATGAACAAGTGCTTTGTCCAGCTCTTCGGCTGGGATCTCCAGGCCTTGTTCCTCACTGCCCACCAGAAACGGTGCCAGGCATTCCTTTCGGCAGGCAAACCCGACAAAGCCCTTGAAGCACACAAGTATATGATGGATACCATCGACGAATCTGCGAAGGCCAGCTGTCATGGTTGGTCCAATGGCAAGTCCCCGGTTCATGATGTCATGTAGACTACAGTTTTCACCCATCTTCCACTCAGCTTTCAAGCAAGAATGCAGCTCGCTCTGTGCTGCCAACGGACGTGCCGCCCTCGCTGCGTGCGATTATGACAGGGCTATCGACCTGTGCTCGGCGGCAATCTCCCTTAGTTCTGCGTCTAGTACTGCCTTTGCAAATCGTAGTCAGGCAGGGTTGGGTAAAATGCTATGGATGGGAGCACTTCGCGATGCGCAGAAGGTACGATGACATCTATGATTTCATAACTAAAGCTCATTGCGGTGATACTTAGGTCATCGAAATTGACTCCTGGTCTTATCTTGGATACAATTTGAAGTATGCAGTACTTCATGGCGCACAACGCTATGATGAGGCGATCCAGACCTTCCAAACAATGCTCTCCAAATTGGAAGATGCACCCGACATTCAGACACGAGGTAAGCCTTTGATAATACATTCATCAATGTGCTTAAATCTTTCTACAGAACTACGCCAGCAGTATCTCAGACCCTCTGAAGTAGAACATGCTATTTGACAGGTCATTGATGTCCAACTCGAAAATGCTCCGCTCCGCGTACTCGACACCGCCACTGGTTTCTTATGCGATCGAGAGGCGCAGATAAGCGCCTTCAAAATGAGCACAGAGTATAAGGAACTTCTGTCATCAACAATCGCGCGTCCAGAACTCTGCACGAAGCGCATCAAAGAAGTGGTGAGGAGGAACCTCCAATATGCCATGCTATCACATAGGTGGGAAGGGAAGGAGCCCCTGCTGCAGGATATCCAGGGCAAGAGCGTGTACGACTCGGAGTTGGATTCGATTAGCGGCATGGCGAAGTTACGGTCATTCTGCAAAACTGCTCGCAATGCAGGGCATAACTGGGCATGGAGCGATACATGCTGCATCGATAAGAGCAACAATGTTGAACTCCATGAATCGGTCAGCTCCATGTTCGTCTGGTATCACCACTCCGCGCTCACGATTATTTACCTGTCGGATGTCCCGCCTTCATCAAAGTCTGGCGCACTGGCAAAGAGCACTTGGAACACGTGCGGATGGACGATTCAGGAATTCATCGCTCCCAAAGTCATTCTCTTTTACCAGAACAATTGGACTCTTTATCTTGATGATCGCACTCCCAACCACAAGGAGTCCATCACAATGATGCAGGAGTTGAATGACGCGACGGGCATTGACCAATCAGGCGTCGTTGCCTTCCGTCCCAGCATGAATGGCGCGCGAGCGAAACTCCGTTGGGCGTCGACCCGCGTCACTACGCGTCAGGAAGACATTGCATACTCGTTGTTTGGCATCTTTGGTGTCCGCCTGTCTGTAGATTATGGCGAGAAGCAGGACAAGGCTCTTGGCCGGCTCCTGCAAGAGATTGTGGCTCGGTCGGGTGATATCACTAGCCTCGATTGGGTCGGAAAACCATCAGCGTTCAACAGCTGTCTACCTATCTCCATCACTTCATACCAAGTTCCACCATGCAAGCTACCACTCCTGTCCGATGATGAAATGCAGTCGTTGGTTACTTCGCTGCGAAAGGCGGTGGCTGTAGATTTCGCTTTGAACCTTTATACCCAGCTTCAGAACATGAGCGCCCCTCGCTTCGCGGCACAGAGACTGCATCTGCCTTGTATTGCATTCAATGTCAGGGAAGTCAGACGGGTCCGCAGTCCAGCCCTGGAAACTCAATTCACGTATAGAGTGAAGGCAGACGGGCTTCACGACCTATTTATCAGCACCAACGAGACTCTGGTTCAGTTCTGGCCGGCAAGGCCCATTGAGCAAAAATTTGTCCTTGTCCGTCCCTGGGATCGGTCTCTCCTCGAACTCCCTGAATTTGTGGAATTTATGGAACCATCTGACTTTGGAGACAATACGGGGAGCGAGGAGGGTCATGGAATGTCGCCCTTTTCTTGGTTACACGACTGGTCCGGTGATTATCTAGAAGTGGTTGACCAAGAATCACGAGCATTTCGGTTGCTTGTTCGCCTTGGGCAGCCTTTCAGCGCATTTTTGCTAGCGCAGCAGCGCAGTGGGGAATACAAGAGGATCACGTCGGATCATGACATCATTGGGCAGGTCAACGACGTTAGAGACCCGATGGACATCAGGACCATAGAAATATTGTAGTTGTATGTTTTTCATTACAAAATTTATGGACCTCTGAGCGGTTTGCATTTGTGCTTTCAAGACGATACTCGTACAGTATGTGTATTGGTGTATAGATGGAGTGTCCGCTCATGGGGTACAAATCATGCTCCAGGTCTCGTCACTTCCATATCATTTCTTGCAACGCTTTGTTCGTCCTCGTAACAAAACGTCACGCGAATGAGGGCTGCGATTAAGTAATTGCCAACCCATCCTTCATATAAAATTCTAGTAATATTACACCACGCCTAGCAGATACACAAGGTTTACAGAACCCGCACCCACAGACCAAGATCCAGACGCAACATCAGAGCAACAATGCAAGAACCATATTTGACTACCAGATTTAAAGCAGACATTCGACCGAGAGATATCAATACAGCATCACAACACGTGTATGTATCGAACAGAACAAAAATCCAAGTCGCATGTCGTTGAAAAATGCATGTCAATGATCAGAGAAAGATGATGATGTGTCGTAGCAGGGGTCGTCAGAAGTAATGTGGTCAAAAATATGACAGGGAAGGGAAGGAGACAGGAAGGAAAAGGAAAGAAACACAACGATTAAAAGAGACGGGAATCGGAGAAAAAGGAGGAATCTCTAGATGAAACTCTTCCTCTTCTTTTTCTTCTCGTCCTTCTTCATGACAACCTCGATCGGCGGCTCATCCACGCTGCCCCTAGCGCTTCCACTAGCAGGAGGCGTAGATGCACTCCCACCTGCAGTTCCAGCACCGCTCCCACTGCTCGCCATACTTGCTTCTCGCATGCTCGTGTCCCGGCGTAAAACCCCCGGTAGCTTTGGTGCTTTCCCGCTGAGACTGATCTTCCTCGCAAGTCTCTGGATATTATGCGTCGAGAGAGCTCTCCTAGGCTCGGGCGAACCCGTCCGCGGAGGCGTGGTCACTTTCGCGTCAAATGTCACACTCACGCCTTGAACATGCGCAGGAATGGCTGAACGCTCGGGATGGCTGTGGGTGGAAGGCGCTTCGGAGTTGGATGTTGTCGTCGGGAACACAAGGGGCATGTCATCGGAGACGGGGAATGATATAGGTGCATCTGGTTTGGCTTGCAGAGATTCTGGGACGACTTGGGGAGGATCGACGGCTATACGCTCTTCGACTGCTGTGCTGCGTGTTTCAGATTCGGGAATGTCAACGACGGGGGCATCATCTTCAACGTCAACGTCGTATCCAGCTGCAGCTTTGGGATCTTCGGACGCGCTGATTTGGTCTGCCCACATGGATGCGAAGAGGCCATTGAGTTCAAGAAGCTCCCTATGTGAGCCCTGTTCAACAATCCGTCCGTCCTTGAGAACCATGATCCTTCACAGTAAACAATTCAGTACCGCATCACCTAAAAAATATCCAAAAAAATCACTCACAAATCAGCCCCTTTGATTGTGCTTAACCGATGCGCAATACTCAAACAACTCCTCCCGTCCACAAGTCTCCCAAGCGCGCCCTCCAACACCCCTCGCTCTGTCGCACTGTCCAACGCACTAGTAGCCTCGTCCAAAAGCAACACCCTCGGGTTCTTCACCATAGTCCTAGCAATTGCCACCCGTTGCTTCTCACCCCCACTCAGCCTAACGCCCCTCTCCCCCACCTTCGTCTCGTACCCCTCTGGGAAACTCATAATACGGTCATGCATCTGAGCAGCTTGGGCGCTTGAGATTATAGTGTTTTCATCAGGGGGAATGGTGGAAGGCTGGCCATAAGCGATGTTATATCCGATGCTGGCGTTAAAGAGCACAGGGTCTTGGGGTACAACGCCTATTGCGTGACGTAGGCTTGAGAGCGTTACTGTGCGAATGTCTTGACCGTCGATTAGGATACGCCCTGAGCCGGGTTGGAGGTCGTAGAAGCGGTAGAGGAGGCGCAGGATTGTGCTTTTGCCTGCTCCACTTTCGCCAACGAGGGCTACGCGCCCGCCGCGAGGGACTTTGAAGGAGATGTTGTGCAGTGCGGAGGTTTGGTCGTCGTAGGAGAAGGATACGTTTTCTGTGGGGTGGTTAAGATGGACATGTAGCGGAATGGAGTGAGGTGCATACCAAATTCAACTTCGCCGTTCGAGACTACCAATTCCTTAGCATCAGGTTCATCAACCACTTCAGTAGGCTCATTGAGGAGGTGTAGCAGTTTCTCGGTGTCGACAAGGCTTTGGTTGATTGCGCGATATACGCCGCCTAAGTTCGAAAGAGGGAAGTAGAGCTGGCACAGTCAAAAGACGTCAGTTCTGCACCATTAGCGCACAAAAAAGAATACCCACCTGGGCATAATAAGTGATGAATACCACAAAATCGCTGGTATTGCTCTGCCCCCTGGTGATGCGCGAAGCGACGATCAAAGAACCAACCAAAAGACCGGAGGTAATGATGAGGGTTTGTACGAGGTTCAGGAGGTTGAGAGATACTACAGGTGTGATCAGCATTTGCATTCGTGATAAAAACGAAACACCAAATAAGATGTGGGTTTGAAACGAGACGTGCGTTTGAAATGAGATGACACGAAAACACTCACGAACAACTCTCCTCTCCAAAGTCTGATACTCTCCAATAGCCTCCGTGTACCTCTGCGCCTCATACTCCTCCCCACCGAAATACTTGACAGTCTCGTAATTAAGGAGACAATCGGTATGGATCCCGCGAGTGACCTGTCCATGTGTGATTAAGACCCACATCATGGACAAAGAGAAGCAGTATTGAGCACTCACCACATCCCGCTCATTCATCCGCCTCCGTATCCTAGTCCTATACCTCGTAAGTATGACGCTCGCCCAGATATAACTCCCCATCACGACTCCAACCACGGCACCCAACGCAGGTTCAAACCTAATGACAAACACGACGAGCGCAACACATATATCCACGAGTGCAGGAACCACTGTGAACCCAATAAGCTCGCCAACGCGGTTTATTGCACTTCCCCTATCGAGAATACGGAGCAGCTCGCCAGTCTTGCGTTTCGTATGCCAGCTGAGAGAAAGAGCAAGGACGTGGTTGAATGAGAGCATTGACATGCTGCGGTCGCTGTATTGCATGAGTGGGATCCAGAGCGCGTCGCGGATGGCTGCGAGACCACCTGAGGAAGCGAGGAAGCGGAGCAGGACGTAAGTGATTAGGTACGGCCATGGGCTCGAACCAAATGCAGGGAATGGAGCTACGCCTGGTGTGTCGAACGTAGTAATGAGTGCGCCGAGTGTGAGAGGAAGGAAGGCGTTGACTACACGTCCGAGAACAAGGATGAGGAAACAGATCAACTGGGAAATGGTTAGTTAGGGTAGTAAGTTGTAGTGGAAGAACATACTGCGATGAATTGCAGCTTTGGATAGCGGGAGGGCCAGAGATGGGGCGCAATGCGAGATACGCGAGTGAAGAGTTCCCGCCATGAGGGGTCGACAGCTACTTCACGTGGGGTTGTCTACGAAAGCGTTAGGTAGTACTATAGTAGACTGGCAGCCCAACCGACCTTGTTTGGCTCTCGTACACCCGGAATTGGGGACGCGCAGCGGGTGGTAGGACCGCTCCTGGATGTAAAAGTGCCGTATTTAGCGGTACTACTGGGACCGTCAGGGTCGGCGTCTTCTGGTTGCAACAGCAACGAGTCGTGAGGAACGTGCTGTGATATAAGGGGAGCGGCCTCGTCAGCTTCTTCTGTGTAACCATGTGATTGCGCAGAGAGGTAAATGACACGGGGGAAGAAGAGCGCCACGAGGAGAGGAAGGAGTGCAAGTGCACGTGCGAGTGGTAGCACACCATGCAAAAGATTGGGTATGCATAACCGGAGAGGTGATGTGCAAATGTGCTGCGGGTCTGAATTTGATTGATTGATAAGGTTAATGAATTGAATGATACAAGCGAGTAAGAACGGACCTGTTCCCATCAGGGAGAGGACGACCTGAACGATGTCGAGAGCGAGCGCGATGGCTATTGCGACCTTGACTCGATTCCGGTTCCAAATCTCGTCGTCGTTGGCATCCTTCCATGCGCCGAGAGCTGCCAAACCGGCGTACGCCAGCAAACCCAAAACACTTGCAATTTCAATACCAGTGCCTATAAGCCAAACTTTGTTAAGGACGGCATATACGACGTATGCGAGGCCATCTGCTAAGAAAGTGAAAGCGCTGATGCTGAGAAGGCTGAGAATAAGTGTTCTCCGTGGGACGCGAGATGTGATGACGACGGGTGTTATTGGACTTTCAGATTGGTGAGCAAGGCGCTTAGAGGATATGAGGGAGAGTGTGGCTAGGAGGACGACGGCGGGCGAGGCGAGACGCGCACCGAGTAGAATGGCGTCGGCGATGAGGACTGGTGGCATGGTCGTCGTGCGAGATCAAAGCCTGCCAAGTGGCCCTGCCGATTTATTTTTTTTGATGAAGAATTCGGTTTTTGATATAAGCTTGTGGCTGTGCAAAATTCTCTTGTGAAGTCACAACGTTAGGCACGGGCGTGCACGGAACTAATTGAAGTCAACTTGAACGAGGCGACCACAACGACCACTTACGCTTCGACGGCGCAAATCCCAATAATGCAAAGCTAAGTGACGCTCAACGAGAATCCTTCCAGTATATAGGTCGCTGGGCACGAATTAAAGCCCGGGCATCGAGCTCGGGCGAATAATCTTGCGATTATCTGCGGTCTAAACACGTGGCGACCCTGCCTCACAGTCTCCGCATGTTGTCCTTCTTTTGTGATAGCCGCCTAGCAGCTGCGCATACGGTACAAATAGTACGTCCAACTGGTGTCTATTCCACCCTTTCACATTAAACACTCGGATCATGTCTCCTATCTGACTCCCAACGCCAAGCTGTTTGGAGAAACACTGATGTGATTTTCAGTCAGCATCCCTCCTTGCGCAATATGATGATAGCGAAGCGACTGACTTCTCTTCTTAAGTCGACGTGCATGGTTTTGCCATGTCTAATGTCCATCCGTTCAAATTTCTGTCAACTCCTTGTGACAACATTCACAGCGCCCCAGCACGTCTGACACAAGGCCCGAGGTCGTTGTATACAACAACTCTCAGGGTGTCATCCACGTCACCCTGGCGTTTTGACTCAGGTCTGGCGCAGGTTATTATTTGGAGCCGAATTCAAAGCCAACGGGTACACGTATAAATAGCTCCGTCGGTTACGCATCATGTCCACCCTCTTCGCTCTCATGATGGATCAATTCGCCCGCCTGCATCCTAATGGAAGCCCTCCTACGTCACTCCGTCGATGTAGTAAGGTTTTCCCGCCTTTGTGGCAACGTATGCTCTATCTAGCGCGGGCTAAGCCGAAATTGATCCAAGGGCCCCAATATAATTACGACCTATTCATGCCTCACGAGCCTTGTCGGCCGCCTATGAAGGGAACAATCCAGGTTTCATTTCTGCTTCACTTATGTATGCATCCCGCCGGCACTGAAAGAACGCGTTTCGAGATGCATCTTCTTGCTGACTCTTTCGGAGCGCAGTAAGCACCACCAATCACGATCCCCGTTAATCATATCCTCGCCGATTCATGTCACCTTCAATTCCGATTCACGTTATGATTGACGTTACCCGGATACTCTCAATGCCGATCCATGTCAGGCCCCCTGCTAGGGACCAGGACCCGTTCCTCTTGCTTATCAACTCACGCCGCCTCCACATATACCTACGCCAGTTTGTCCCCGCGCACCTCAAATTCCTCCTTTCCACCGCTCCAAGCCCCAAACCATACCCACATACAATTATATGAATCGACGCAAAAGAACTCGCTATCGCTATACCAACCCAACCCAGCCCAACCTAGTGCCTCGGTCATGACAATAACCATAACAATTGACACCTCGGGCATAGTATCCCCCATGCCCGGGTTCATTTCACCGTCGGATCGGATATGAATGCACAATTCTAGATCTCAAGTTGAACGCCGGATGACATCATTCATGGTTCTGTGTCAATCTTGCTAATGGCAGTCGGACTGGCGCCTGGGCCGGTTTGCCCTTACGTGTTCAGTTGCGAAACACTCAGTAAGTAGCTCATTGAAGTGGTGTGATTTTTTGACGAGTTTGAGCTTGCAGGATGGGTAATGCGCTATTCGTCGAGAACCCGGTTTCACTGAAAGTTGCTCGGGTGCGCTAATTTAAAATAGGATCTTCAAGTCCTTGCCAAAGTCCTTACCTCTCTCTCACGTTGTAATCTGACATCCTCCGACACCTGCTTTCACGTTAATTTACACATTTGACTGCTTCCTGGTTTACCCCAACAGGCTTGACACTATAGAATCATGGGAATTTATAAAACAAAAAATCAGATGTATTGTTCTTTGGGGTCAAGACCTTCTGTCGGACATTACCCTAATCGCGGGGGTTTACTCTCACTTAAACTATCGTTACAGGAAATTATTATGATGCTGTTGAATATCGACCCATTCCGAAGAACACATTCGTCGCCGGCTCTTTTACTTCCGCTAGTACTAGTGCGAGGGAAGTTCTATAATGGACGCTGGACGCTGATTGCGGATAACATCATTCATAGTTCTGCGTCAATCTTGTTGATGCGCACCCTGAGAGTCATTGTACACAATGACCTCGATTGGGCCGTGCGCGACAATTACATGAAAGTCGGCGAGTGAGCACCCTACTCAAGTGTTTTGATACTCTGATACGTTTGAGCTTGCAGGATGTGATATTGGGAGGTGCGGTGCGTCAGATGTCTTATGAATGATGCACTGTGTATTCAAGACGCAGTAAGTGCAACCCGACTCCAATGAAAGTTGTTCGGGCATCCTGATTTAGAACGCAACCTTCAAGTTGTTCTTGTCAGGGTTCTTACCGCTCTCCCACGTCAAAAGCTGACGCCCTCTAACTTTAACTTACACACTTGGCATCACGTTTTACCCCAACAGGCTTTCAAAGGAAACCTTATAATGCTGTCGACTATCGATTCATTCCCAACTTGAATAGCGCATTCGATACGACCAATTTTGGGCAGATTCCTTTAAGCCGCCTTCTGTCTTACCTCCACTAGTACTAGTGTGACGGGAATCTAAATCCAGCTGCGCTAAGATAAATAACTCGTGTCGATACCTTCAGCAAGGCAAAGACGCATTACAACAACCTATCTATTCGCAACCAAATGTACTGGGAAGTACTTGGTTTCAAATAGATAGTCAAACGTTGTGCGAGGTCATGTCATTCTGGCACGTCCAGTCCTCCGACTTGGAACGCCTAGCTTGCAGCATGCATGCACACACTCATTCACTGGCTATCGCATTCGATCCTGACTCTGACGTCCCCTCAAGTGCGCAGTACATTCACTACATCGCTGGAAGGATATTCACGAGTTGGTCGGGAAGTATTGCGGCGTCTGTGGTGCGACGAGAAGCAGAGGGGACAGTGATGTGCTCATCAACAGTTCAGTTGCATGTAATGATACCACCGCAAAATCGACTGCGCAAACTCGTATCATCCATGGGTTGAGGACTGCCGCGAACCAGTCTGGACCTCATGCTGGTATGCAACGCTTAGGTTCACATATACACAGGCTATAATCATACGTGTTTTGATTTGATTCGGATGTCCCTCAGCTGCGTAGTACATTGAGCATTGCATCACTCTCAGCTATTCCATATTTCTCGATTTAAAAGCAACTTGTGTTGATGTTACAGCGCAACTTCCAGGTCCAGGTCTATAACCATCATGATTGTTGGCTGGCTGTAGAAGTCATTCGTTTTTTATCGATATAGTCCACTCGCGATCGATGACTTGCAGCACTGTCGACTGGAAATACTGGTGGTCACAAATTGCTACAATCCTATTCTGGTTGGTAGACCTTCCTCCAGCTGCGAGAACTTGAAGTGACAGGGCATACCTTCCTTCGAACGGACTTTACGGTTTTCCCCGCAGATACTTCCCACTTCAAGGAGACGATTATGACGCCCAGAAAATTCCAGAGCGGGTTGTGCAGCTCGTACAATAGAAAGGTAAGCTCACGAGCGCAGACCTTCAAGTCATTTGCTTCGTTGACCGATAGTGAAAGATGGCGGGAACTCATTAATTCGCACAGGTCCGAATCTGTATCCTTGTGATTACTCGTCCAGGTGTCACCGTTTTCATTACGCACCGATACGTGAACCCAGAGTTAACTTCCGCATTCTTATCTTGCAAAAGCTCCGTTCGGTATTTGACATGGACACTGATATGAACACACACGCAAGACGATGCCGACTTGGAGAAACAGGTGACTGACCCGTTTGGTATACGGCGCGTGTAGACCGGAAATAAGATTAAATTCTTGGCTTGCTGGATGTTGCAGTTATCTATCAGAGTTGCAATTGCACCGCCGAACGGCCATCTGGAGCCTCCCGGATGGGACGCGCAACAGAATTGGATACCTTGATAACACTGTTGTTGTCGTTGTCAGGACAGCAGCCCGTGAACTCGCTCTTCTCTACATAAATCAGTCGCTACTAGCACAGGCTTTCCGTGTTGTACTCAACAAAGTGAAGCCGAAAGTGGATGGTCCCTCACAAAAAGAAAGAGTGGATCAATTCCTTTAATAGAAGGGAAGGCGATCATCGGTGTCGTCTGGCGCACAGATGTTGACTACTGAAATAAAAAGACAGAAGTTTGCAATCACTGAATACAAAAAGTGGACACTAGGACAGCCGGTTGAATCTGAGAGCTGGTACCAGGGCGATATGCTGTCCCATGAGAGTCAGAGATATCCGGCGATTGCCGATTTGGCGTAAATGAATTCCCCCCCTGATGATGTGATTAGCGCACTTACCAGAATGTTGGTTTTGTCCTGTGGCCTGTGTCGTAGCCTCTGGACCAATTGTCGTTGGCACTTGTGAAACCATACCTCTCTTTCCAAACACTCGTGGGGGTCCTGCCTGATGTAGCTTGGCTACATCGCGTTTATTCCACCCTTGTAATGATCACATCAATGTTGGACGCCAAGTGCATCTTGGACGCATCTGCCAGAGGCAGGGATGTACTCGGCTGTTAATTTGAGTACCGTCACTAGATCCGCCGACGACAGCTGTTGATCTCCTCCCCAATAGTCTCAGCTGAACGCTAAAATGACAGGTCAAGCTAATGATAGATTGACACCAATTGACACCCACACATGGCCCTGCAGAAGCACATACTTGAGGAAGATTAGCAAGCTGCTGGACGTCTACGGTGCTTGAGCCTCTGTGTTTGGAATAAGGGAACTTACAAGTTTAGAAGTGGTTGTGAAATCTGTAAACCACGTAGGACCCGGCACCCATGCCAGGCACACGGCAATGCGGGAGATGCCGTAGACGCATTGTATAACTTGGAGGCCGCCGTGAGCACTGTACTGACCCCGAAAAAAAATAAGGGCAGACGGCCATGTGATAAAAGTAATTGAACCGAATACCATGGGGGGCGTAGCTCTTTGAATAAAACAGGCGACACCAGCAAGATATGAGGTGTGAGTGGAACTGAAAGTCGGTGATTTGAAATCAAACTCACCCTTGTCTCCTTATTGAATAGGTTCTCCGGGAACATGGAGCCTCTGCCAATAGATTGGCGATAAATACTGTTGCACCTACATTTTTGATAACGGTGACAAGTCCTCTTGAACGCCATCAGACTTCTGCACGGAGACTGCCGAGCGTCGAACATACTACAAGCGAGGGCGTCCGTCAGAAACGATGGCTGTTTCCGTTCTTGCTTTTGATGGTACTGAGTTGAGTCCATGGTCTCCGTGAGATATTGTTTGCCAAGTGTAAAATGACTCTTTGTGGTGTTCCCAATTGGGAGGGCGGAGGTAGCTCGATCAATACAATTCCTAAAAGGAAATTTGTCTAGAGTATAGTTCCTTAGAGTTCAGACCGGAGTTTAAAATAAAGGGGCTCGAATATAAGGGCGATCGTCGACAAATCGTTTTTGCTCAAACTCTCTTTCGAACCTCCACGTCTGTGTCTTGCAAGTCTCCGTTTCGTTCAGGTCTCGTGTAACAGTTTTCAAGACTCTATTGTATTACCAGTCATCGACCCTCACTATGTCTCAATCAAGTGCAAAAATTTACGTTGGGTCAGTCTATATCGTCTGACTTCAATCGCAAGCAAGCGCTTCTCCCGTCTCGCGGCGGAGGGGAGCGAAACTGATTCGTTGAATTCTTTGTTTTCTCCATGTAGAAATTTGAGTTGGAACACCACTGATGACACGTTGCGCAATGTCAGTTATATACGATTGTGACGAGCGGGCTGTTGACTTGGGCTGCTTCGCTATGTCATCTTCGTCTGAAATTGTTCTCGTTGCATGTTCTTACGCGTTTTCGGTCTTGGGACCTTGCACAATATAGGCTTTCAGCAGTTATGGACCAGTGCTTGACGTGCGCGAGTTATCTTACCCAGTTCATCTTTTTTGATTGAGTTGATCCGTTCAGTCTATCGTCATGCGTGACCGTGACACTGGCCGTTCCCGTGGTTTTGGCTTTGTCACCTACGGGACGACTGAGGAAGCAAACCATGCTATTGCCAACATGAATGAGCAGGAGCTTGATGGCCGAAGGATAAAAGTAAATCTCGCTAACCCTCGTAGCTCCGGTACTGCTGGCGGCGGCGGTGCAGGAGGATTTGGAGGTGGTTATGGTGGTGCTGGTGGATACTCTGGTTCGTGGCAAGTTTACAAACATAGCAAGGGTCCTGAACGTGTTTGAAGGTGGTGGCGGCTACGGCCAGCAACCTAGCTATGGAGGTCAGGGCGGTTATGCTGGAGGTCAACCTGGCTATGGTCAAGGCGGCTACGGAGGCTACCAGAGTGAGCACTATTTCACATGTGCCTTTCCATTCTTGATGTATTTTTCAAGGCGGGGGGTATGGAGGTGGTTTTGCTCCGACCGGCTACAGTGGCCAGCAAGGTTATGGCCAGCAAGGTGGAAATGGCAATCCAGGAGGTTATGGCCGTGGTTATTGATCAAATATTGATCATCTGGCACGTAAATTCCCCTACCTCATTATTGACATCAGCTGAGTCCGGCTCTACTAGCTTTTTACCTATCTTCCTTCGGACACTGATATCATATCATGCATTTCATGCTCGTTTGTCTCGTCCACATCCACACCCTACTTGCACGTGTCGAGTGTTCCCTCTCCCTCTCATTTTTAGTCTGAACTCTATTACGATTCAGCTTGTACTTGTATGCTCAGATATATCCATTCCCATGCCCTCGGCCTCGTGATCATGAAGCACAACCCATCATAGTATCCTTCCAGATATAGAACGTACGACTGTCTTCTAAGCCTAGTTCACTTGATAGGGGCATTTCACGTGCGGGTGGTCGACTTAGCAAAGACGTACACCAACCTTGTTTGTACTCCACTATAAGACAATCCGAATGATACCGGCTGCCACTCAAGCTTGTATGGAACAGATTAGAACAACATGACGACGGACTGCGAACCGTGGACTTAAAGGATACCCTGACTGGATGTACAACAACTTTAAACTACGAAGCATATATAGATTTTATTAGTGCCGACCCTTCTGATAAGCCTGCCCGCTGGACAGGCTAGAGTACCCCAGCCGTGTCTGTAGTTGAGTCAAACATACTCACTGGCAGGTCTGCGCATGTTCGTAGTGTAGCATCGTCCGCCTTCTCATCCGCATCCGCTCTGACTTGGGCCACCGCTGCTCCAGCAAAAATACCGAGGTAGGCAAATAGCAAACTGCCACTGGTCTCAATGAGTACTTCAAGCCTTATCCTACTAAACTCGTGACCAGCCCGTTTATGAGGCAAACCGTCGATAGGTCATCAGTCTATTATCCTACACCTTGGCGGACATTCTGCTTAAATACGCACAATCTATCAGTCTGAATAACATAATCCGGCGTCATGATTTGGCGCCCCATCCTATTAATTTGCTTCCACTGCCTCATGGAGCAAGAAGCAAACAACTCAGCGTACTCGTCGTATCTAACGACTCCACCTATACTGTTCCCTCAGGGAAACCATCACCTTTCGCAATCTCACTAACATCTGCTTCGCTTCCATCACAAACGACTGCTCCTTCGATACGACTTCGGGCGGTGTCGGTGCGGTAGAAGACCAGAATTGCGATTGCAGCAATACAGATACAGACCAGCATGAACCAAAAGCTGGCAGCCTGGCCTTCATAATTCGAAGGGCCCCCATTCCTATTTTGCACGCTCGCCTGGATAGAGCCGACAGCAGCCAACCCAACGGCGGAGCCAAGTTGCAGACCACAATTGAATATGGCACCTACTGTCCCTGCCGTGGAGGAAGGCGTAGCTCGGAATATCGCGATGCTGTGTAGGTTGATATGCCATGAGTGTTTCGAGAATAAACTTGACACGTACTTTGCAGAAATGTTGGTCAACATTGCACCAGCGGAACCAATGATGAAGCCGGGGAACACCAATGACCAGTACTTGTGAGGTCCGTCGGCAAAGGCAAATAACACAAGTGCCGTCATCATCATCAGGGCTCCACTAAATATCAGCCACTTGGCATTCATGCCGCTGAGTGCATTTACCCTATTGGCGAAACTGAAGACAAAGGCGGTAATCCCGATCGGAAGCCTGGAATGTCGTTAGCTTCGCAGGATCACCATACTGGTCTGTCATCACTCACATGTGGATAGCAGAGGACATGGCGCTCCATTGGTAAACGTCTTGCCACAGAGACACATAGGTGGTGAATACGTTTGCCCACCAGAAGTATGGTAGGAGAGACGTCCCGAATAGAACAGAGAAATTTGGAACGAACCACGTAGAAGGCGGTCTATGAATCAGTGTAAATCAGAGAAACCTTGAACGATCAAGCCGACATACACGGCAGCGCATTCAGTTGGCTGAAAAGCCTCCCAGTAAAAGAATACAGCAGTCATGGCGATTGAAATCACCAAAGGTGCTAATGTCATGGCTGATCCCCAGCCCGTTATAGACCCTGTTGTCACGCCGAATATAAAGAGTATAACGGCAACTGACCATGTGCTCAGTAAGGAGTGAATAATTCATTTGAAACTTATCACTAACCTGTAAGAATTAATATTCCAATAATATCAAGACTCCTGAATCTGGTGAAACCGCTCTTGCGAACCACATTTTTCGTTTGCGATGGAATAAGTACAGCGGAAATGAGGGTGGTTGGTATGATCACCGTCGACACAAACCAAAATACCCAGCTCCAGCTGACATATTCGACGAAAAAGGCACCGGTGATTAAACCCAACACTAGAATTTTCACCGTAAATGCCCCGATCACGTTACGAAGCAGAGGTCGGATCAGTCACTCACCGATGCCGATTGCTCCCCAAGCTCCGAACGCCGCGATAGCTACTGCTTGATGTCTGGGTTCCGGAAACAGTCCGACGAGCAGTGCTAGAGCCGATGGTACGGTGAGCGAAGCGGCTACATTAATGATCAAATTAGTATTTCAGTTTGTGAGCACAGCGAAGGGACTCAACCGATTCCACTAAGGGCTCTCAGTGCAAGGAACAAGATCCCATCTGAGACAAACCCGAGTCCAATACAGAGTATTGCTAGGATAAATTTGCCGGTTATGAAGGTATATTCTTCAAAAAAAAATTTAATCCAACGCTCGCGAAGACAGCTACGGTCAGACTAACTGGGATTATAGATATCGCTTATTTTTCCGCTCTGTAAATGTGTGGTAAAATTCTTTCGTTGACTACGAAGACAAGACTCACCATAAGTAGGAAAGATGCGAAAGTCAACTGGTATGCACTGATGATCCAAACTGACTGGCTTTGGGCTAAGCCAAACTTCCGGACAAGGGAAGGGATAGCAGAGAACAATGCCGAGTTGGTGAGCGTATACAGAAATTGCGTGATGCAGAAGATCAAAAGCAGAGTATATCTGCGCGCGTTTGAAGGAGTGGGACGCTCAACGACAACGTCGACATCACAAACAGAGGTTTCGGGTGACTTGTTAGCAAGTGACGACGAGTCCATCGAAAGATTCTGTGTGTTCAGAGCAGCAGTAGAGCTGACGTTGTTCTAGGAAAACGATAGCTGGCCAGGTGGTGATTTCAACTGCATTATCGTAGACAGTGCAGGCCCCTTTTTATCATGATGGTGGCTTAATGGGTGCGAGGCCCAGTACTGTACACAGGAGCCGTTGAACAGCTTCGGAGCTCACGCGAAGTTCCCTGATTCTGCCCTGTTGCCGTATTGGCAATGACGATAGTGAGTTAGGGTAGAGCTGACTTTCGCTCCTTGTTCAACGGGAGTTCTTACTGTATTGCATATTATCTGTTGAGGAGCAACCGAGGATCTACTGAGTCGGACAGCATCCGAGTCTCGAGTTTCGACTCAGACTGTGGAATTCAATCATGATTCGGAATTAGTACTCATAAATTGAGCAATAGCCTGAGGTACTCAAAGGTAGTTAACGGTAGTGGTAGCATAAGAGGTCCACATAGATATGGCCACGTCGATTTCTTCTGCTAGATCCACTAAGCGCATGAATGAACAATTGACACGATGGTTTTCAAAATCCGCAAGCTTTAATGAACAAACAGGGACTTCCATAATTGTCCAAATGGAAGGTTCACATCATCATAGGCCACAATCCACAAGTCACGGGGGTACTTAAGTGCTCAAGCTCTCTATGATTCGCAACACCACCACTTTCTTACTGCACCATGCCTGTAACTCGGACACGCTCATCCAGCCAACACCGCTCTCGTCATTCACCCACACGAAATCTCCCCGGTCGCCCTACACCAAAATTAAACATTCCTGAAGTAATCGTTCTCTCTTCGGATGGCGAGAATGACCGGCCAAGCGAAATTGGTTCATCAAGATCCAAAAAGAAGACCATCAAGAAGCTCAAATTTCCGATGCGCGAGGTCTTGGAGATATCTTCATCAGATGAAGAGCCAGTACTTCCCAAGGCGCCGGGAAACGATGGCTCTTCTTGGCAGCGGGAGAATTCGAAATTGAAACAGGTGCGTCTCCCATTATCAGAATTTCAATTCCCTACTGACAGCAGAACTTCAGATAAACGAGCACCTAGAGAGGCAGGTCGCTCACCAACGTGCGCAACTTGACAATTCAAGGAAGCGTCTCGAGGAGCAAAGACAAGAACTTGTCGCGCAATCTCGTGAAATCGATGCCGGCCATCAGGAGATCAAATTGCAGCAGGAGAAACTTGCTGCTTTGCAAGCGAAAGGCAAATCAGAATATGTTGTACGTGGTCCTTTCCGTGTGTTCTCATACTCCCTAACTCGTTGATTCAGGATGCTACCGAGTTGGGCGACATGCTGTCCTGCGATATATGCGCGCATCTGATGCACTCTCCTTACCTGTAAGTTCTCATGTTCACTCGCTTTCTGCATACTAACCTCTCTGCTCTAGTCTCTCTGACTGCGGACACTGTTACTGTGAGGGATGCCTCAAAGGCTGGTTCGACGAAACGCTCACTAAACATATTCGCGCACACCCCACATACGACGTGAACCGCAAAATCGTTCCTCCGAATTTTCCTCAAGTTCTTCAAAGTATTGGTCCTTACCTCTCATATCCAATTCAGACGCAACTACAGGCAGTGTGCAATGCTTCTCGACGACAGCAGCCGGAGTATACCTGCCCGGGATGTCGGCAGGAGATCACGAAAAAACCAACTATTAATTTCGTAGTCAGGGACATGGTTTCCCTCGTCGGGAGCGCCCTTGGACAACCCGACACTCGCAGGGAGTCTTCCAGGCACCAAGCAGGGCCATTTGATGCTTTTTTCCCCGAATAATCAGCTGTATGCTTTATGCTTCTACGTTATTTGTATACTCTATCATACATGTATACCATGAACTAAACTAGGGTACACTACTTGCACTGTATGTAATACCATACGAGATACAATGCAAACAAGACAATATGATTGATTGTCATTTGATCAAGACGGGCCAGGAAGGAATACAGCTACTTTTTTTTGGGTTTTGGTTTTACTTTCAGCTTCTTCGGATTTGCTGGTACGGGCCCCTCAATGATTTCAACCTCGTCGTCATCATCCACAGAAGCCGAAGCCTTGCGTTTGCGCCCTGCCGCCGGACCAGAACTAATACCACTCTCCCCGGTACCTTCCCTCGTAGAAACGCCGGACCGATTGCCCGAGAAAGACCCCGGACTGCGACGTACTGAGCTAACAGATCCGCGAGAACGCACTGACGAGGCAGGCGACACCCTTCTCGATCCTGGTTTCTGTAATCCAAAAGTAGGCAGAGTTCCCAGCTCGTCTGCTCCCTCTCCTACCCCACGCTCCCCAGCACGGACGTCGCAGTGTGCTGGAAGTCGTGTTTCGCGCCAGTCTCGACGGAAGACGCTCTCAGCCGTTAATCTATCCTCGAAAACCCCTTCCAGTCTTGTTGGTATGCGGCGCTCTTCATCCTGCACAAAGCCGATCAAGTGGTCACCTGTAGCCCTCGCCCCGAACAGTTCAAGCGACAGAGAGGCATTGTTCCGGATCACGCCATCATCTTTGTCAAGGTTTTCGATCCATTCCCAAGGGTGGTTCTGAACTGGTGCGCCATAGACGAGGAGGCCTGTGCTGTCTCGATGAGCGTGGGCGAGGTCTTGGACAACTGCATTCGGCCGGAAATGTGGGAAAAGACTCAGCAGTCGTACACGATGTGAACTAGGGAGGGAATGCAGGTGGGGTGATTGAAGTTTTGTGGGGTAATACTTAAACGGATCTGGTGAAGAATTTTTGGAGTGCAAGAAAAGATCTGTAAGAACTACAATTAAACGAGGTAGAACACAGCGACTGGAGGTCAACATACCGTCTATGAGAAAGTACAAGGTGTCAAGAAGAAGGGCAAACGCAACTGCGTCCTGTGCAGGGCCGCATGCATGAATCTGCGAACATGTTATCTCAGAGCTCGCATATGTAGTACGTACTTACCACAACAAGGTCAAAGAGAACTGGCATCATCTTCTCACACGTTTCTCGAAAGTGTGTCGTTTGTATCCCGGGGAAACCAAGGTCAAATTGAAGAAGCCGAGCCAAAAATATGACAGCTTCAGTGATGACGCGAAGAGAGCGATCAGTCGTTTTGGAAAACGTCGCATTCGCAAGTTGAAACAACTCCAGAATAATTCTCGCAAGCCGCTCTTGCGTTGAAACATCAAGATCGAGCCCAGTTCCTTCCTCTCGCAGTGGCTCTGAGACATGTGATAGTACGCGAAGCACCTCGCCTGCACGGCCAACTCGCACTAGTAATGATTCGGGAGTTGAAAACACAGGGGCTCGATTGAGAATATCAACGATACTCTTGAAGCCGTTATTTATGAACTACTCGTTATTTTCAGTGTACGTCAAATGCGACTATAAAATCACTTACTTTAATCGCCACTGGTCCATCGACGCCCCTCGCCATCTCTGCGATGAAGTACGCTTCTTCCGAGGCCATTGAGTGGTGGAAGATTAAGGATGTCATTTTGTCGAGCAATGCACTTGCACCCTGTTTCGTTGATTCACATGCAAGCGCCCTTCCTAGTTGCCTCAGCCCAAACTGCAGTTGAACTGCAGTCGCCGCCAGTGTGCACGGGCTAAGAACGGATGATATCCCAGTGCTTAAAAATGAGTTAACATCTGTATCTATGGTTGAACGTGAAACTCGGGGTCATTCTATACCGCATCTTCCACGTACCTTCGTTTGATTCACTCAAAATCATTTTCAGTGCGTTGACGAGCGGTTCGCAAAGCGTTTCTGCGACCATTCCCGACTGAATCGGGTGCTCGAAGCCCCTACGGACTGCGTCAAGATTGCGATAGCATGATTGTCTGATGTCGCGACTCTCGCACGTCCGCAGGCGAAGGTCTCGCGCAACTCCACGAAGTTCATTTGAAACGACATTATTGTGTTCCAGGAGCACTAGATTCGGTATATTACTGGCGAGAAGAGTGAAGTGAGGTTCCCGGAAGGCATCCTGTCTCCAAGTGTGGATCCGTTGTGCATCAAGGAGCTCTTGTGGGACAATTGGGCTGATGAAACACTCCTCCTGGAGCACGAGCGCATCAAAAAGCTCACTGGCTGCCTGTATAAACGTCTCCATATTCTGTGGCTGGTAGAGTGGGCCTGCATCGGCTCCCAGTTGCCAGGCCGGGTACACTAGTCCTTGAAGCAGTGTAGTTGTCGATAGCGCTCCGTGGACGCATAGAAAGAGAAGGACGACTCTAAGTACATCCCAGGTTTCAGGCGTCAATCCTAGCACTTCACTTTTTCCAGTACCAAGAAACCACTGGAGCACGGCATCATTGATGCCTCCAGGAAGATGGTGATCGACATTGAGTAGAAACTGGCCATAACGAAGTGCGTATGTATGACGACGCTCGTGATCCTCACTCATGACGGGAACTTGGCGTAATGAAGCAACAATGTTGTCCCAGACTTTCCATGCCCAGTCCCCAGACGTGCGATATTTGTACCAGAGGCTGTTTGCGAGAATTGAAGGAGCGTCCGGCTTGGTATCTTCAGCCAGAAGTAAAATTTCGGGCATGACTGATGGAACTGCTTCTGGATGGTCTGTCTTAGGAGCCAGCGCGTGTGTGAACGCCGCAATGTCGTTCTCCACCTGAGTTCTGGCCGTCGCATCCAGCTGTCGTCCATCGTCCATCTCAACAATCAAGGTCAGGAGAGATCTGGTTTTCCCCCCTTGCGTTCGCCAGAGTAAATAAGTAGAATAGAGTGTGGAAGTAATCGCGCCAGTGACATTCATTGCCGTCCATATAGTCGCGAAGCGGTGGAAAACCTCCCCGACGGCGGTCAATAATTCTGCGTGGGATGTCTGGGACAAGACTGAAAGACTCAGCTGCATAAAAGCCGTCAATAAATCAAACTTTGGAAGGAGTTAAACACACCTCCAGTAAGGAGCCATAGCTATGAGTATACCTGAAGAGTTCAACCACTGCACTGTATGTCTTCAGAGAACTGATCTCATCTAATGCTTGCAATCTGCACGCTCCGTCAATGCAGCAGATAAAGTATTTGTTTTTGCGCACCTCGAGGCAAATTTATGTAAATTAGGAAGCAACCACTGTTTGATCGTCCGCACTTGCTCAAAACATGGTGCGCCAAGCACAGTAGGACAGCTTGTTCGGAGAGATGACATAGAAACTGAAGGCAGAAGAGTGTCACCTACAATTCATCAGCAATAGGAACCAAATGAGAATAAATTTTACATACCACCAAATACAAGTGGCAAGATTGCGCGAATTTCCCTCCGCATCTCACGTTCACAGACATCCTCAGGTGTCTGTCTTGCGCGCGCCCCGTAGACAATAACTTTGCGCTGGTTTGAAAGAGATGCTGTTGTGTTATGTAACGGTATCCAGCGAAGGAAATTACGATGAAAGGAAGCCGTTTCATCAGGCTGAAGAATAATTTTAGTCAGAGAACAAGGTTGATATGGCATACGGTATACCTCGTTCAAAGAGAGTCCCTCCTCGCCTCTTGCAACGAGTCTCTGCACATAAGCTGCGTAATCAAAGAGCCCATCCTTCATTAATTTCCCGAACAGACCCGCTACAGCCCTGAGATTGCCAGCCTCCCGGACGACGGGTTTGGAGTCGAGCCAATCGAAGAGGTGGTCGTGAAGTGTGGCTGAAGATAGTTCGCGGCGTGCATTGCGTTCATGATATGCTCGGAGAAGGGTCACAGCTGCGTACGGACGATGAGAGCCATACTGTAGTGGCGTCACTGCCCACGTTAGCAATGTGTCGAGTTTGTCAACAAAGCTTGAGCTTGATGTGCAATCAGGGATTTGAGAAGAGAAAAACGATATGGTGGACATGTCCGTGCTACTGCATATCGAATTTAAAATTTGAATATCAACGACCAGGGACCCAAGACGCTCGAGTTTTCGCGGCGGGAGATTGCGAAATAGCATAGCGTCGTTGCGACGCTGAATATCTTTCAGATTATCAGAAATCAACTGCTGAAAATCACGTCGCCGACAGTTGCTAGGACCACTATCAGCAGGGCCCGCAAGTGCGGAACACAGGAGCGATGAATGCGCTAGCCATGTGCTAGGAGAAACGAATGTGTCCGGAAGGGCTACACAAATGCGCTGATTTTGGATCTTTGAGCACATGATAGCAATGTGGTGGTTGATATATACCTGAATCACTGACTTCAGAATCTCTTCAAGCTTGTTCAGGTGACCCTGAGCAGAAGTTGTCCTGACCTGTGATGGTCAGTGATAAATGAATGCATGGCCAGGAAACGCACTTCGTTCAATTTCGCAATGCATGCGTCTAAAAGGGGTTTCGCCAGCGGACGCTTCTCAAGAACTCCATCGAGATACTCATCAGCCAAATGTGCTACAAATCCTGCTTGAGCAAGGTTGCAGGCCGCCATTTGGGAGACAATCCATGTAAGGAAAGTGCGATGGTCTACGAGACCTTCATCATAGAACGGCCGCAACAGTCTCAGGCTGACTTTGTCAGCGCATATTTGACAGTCGAATCAAATACCGTACCAGTACGTGAAACGGGAAACCCATCGGTCCCGGTTTTCTGCGTCAGAAAGGACACCCTTGAATGTTTGTTTGATATTCATTCCAGGTCTAGGGGCGCTCGGCAGAGCAATGTCAGCGAGCTGTTTCTTGATATAGCTTGTTACCACTGTCGCCCAATCTACGCTGTGCTGGGTAGGATTATAAGACGATTTATTAGAAGACGATTTGTTTCTCAGGCCAGCCTTTTATCATTCATCATATAGATCAGAAATACTGCATCAGGACTCACGGTCTCGTTGGCACCGAACACTCGAAGAAACCAGACCGCACGAGGTATGGCAACGTTGTTGGTATGAAGAAGGTCGAGTAGATCATGTCCTTTGACACCGTGCGGTACACTTTTCCCGAGTTTACTTAAGGGCACTTCGGGGTTTGCGAGTTCGGCGAACCAAGTCTGTCGCTTGGTATCACTCATGGTCACTCGGGAAGGAATCTTGAATGCCGGTGCCCTGCGAGATCGTTGGACGAATTCAAGTAACGAGATAATCAGCTTACTGGATAGCGACCGCACTGTCTGCCTTTCGAGCAAAGATATCATTCATGAGGTGCTCGAGGTCTGCGAGCACGCTCTGGTCGAACATGCGACCTCCCTTTGCATCCTGCTGTAGAAATATAACTGCCGCACTTTGGTGCTCATCCTGATCATTATTAGCCATTGAATTTGAGGCGAATCAACCTCGAGCTTACGGGCACGGGAAGCGACAACAAGAAGCCGTCCTTTATATGTTTATCGGACAAGACATCCTCATCTTGTCCTGGGCGGGGCGGATGAAAACCAGGATATCCTAGATATGCATAAGAATGATTCGATAGGATTGCTCACACAGTCGAGGGTGCTCACCGACATCAGCAGTCCTGTGAGACTTAGGTAGCCAGGGCGGAGGTAGAGACTCGTATATGGGCGACGGTGGCTCTTGTCCGCGCTTTTCTTGCTTCATATCCAGGGTATCTCAGCTATTGGTAAAATGTACAATTAATGACACTCAGGTATGAACATGGTGGACGAGCGGAAGCTTGGAGGGAGGTCACCGTGTCTGAGCCACGGCTGTAGTAAATATTGATGAGCTCAGATGCGGCATTAGGGCTGCCAGCCGTTCGCTGCTTACTGTGTGTTCATCACGTGATCCCAAATGTGTGTTTGAAACTGCGATGATTCATCCCAACTTTTTCCCACTCACTGTTTGGCAACTTCTTGTGCTCAAGCGAGATTGACGGCTCCTCCGTGATTTAAACCACTGCATCTAAATCACATTCGAGCTCGAGCTGCTAACAAGAACTGGTTAATGCCTTTCTCGATTCTTGATCGATTTTTCACCTCGATGTTGGGGAGCCTGAGAACTGCTATACTGTAACCTGTTCCACTGAACAAGGTATGAGTATGTGCCACAGCAGTGTGAGTCAAGACCATGGACACCGCTGATGCGAATTACCTTGCTCGCAAGGTCATTACAAAACTTACTTCGCACTTCTGTGAGGAGTATGAAGTCTGAGAGGTGATTGACTGATACATTTTCGAATCGCTCCGAGACTCGTACCTGCACAAACCAGCATCCAAACCATGCACTCGAGTTGTCAAACTCTTGGAGCCCCTTTAAATAGGATCCTTAAAACAGCTCTGATTTACGCTATGGCTCGTAGTCAGCATTTCACCATCCATCCACATCTTGTATTTTCCATTCTAAGAACTGCGCATTGTGCTAGGAAGATAAAAATGGGGCAAAGTAAATGTGCTAGAACAAAGGGCAACACACAAAGACGCTCCACCAGCAGAGTTCACAGAATGGTTTGCAATTATGTGGCAATTTCCACGACTGCCCTTTGAAGGAGGCACAATGTGCTTGGCGGTGAGGAAATGTTCCAACAGCCACACTGCGATAAAGCTTTTGTGCTTATCAGCGATAACCATGAGTCGGCGCTAAAAATGTGTAAATGCGAGTTTACATATTAAATAATGGGATTCAATTTGCAACTGACAAGTACTCAGTGGTGTCCCTCATTCAATGGGGTTGGTGTCCGGAGATTCTTACACAATTTCTCAAGGCTTGTATAAAGCTTGACTTCAAACAAACTCCAATGCATGACTTCTGAAAATAAGTCAGCCAAATTCATTTTGGAGCAATGGTACAAATGAAACTGTACACTTCTGTGGCCACATCCATCGTGTGCTGTGTATTCGGGGTCAATTGTGCAATCAAAGATTTGGGAGTTAACTTTCACCAGGTGTGAGCATCCAGTTTTGTGAACGAGCAGTATGATGTTGCTCATGCACCATGATCCATATGTCCTGATGAAGGGATAAGTAGGTCAGCTGTAACTTTAAAGTGAGCATATTGATATGAACACGTACACCGTGCTCGACATTCTAATCCAACACTTTCTTGATCTCCCTACAAATGTTGAAGTTTCTAGGATAGGTGATCGCATGGCTCTCCATCCAATCCCCACACGACCATCGTTATGTCGGCATAATAATGTGCTCGATCATGCCTAGGTGCCTGCGCAGTAATTCATCAGGCAATAATGTAATTACCAAGGTGCATACGGCCCACTTTGGGTTCTATGGACATATTATGCTCAACCCAGAGGTTTTGTGAAGCAAGTTCTACAGAAACATGAGACAACGATGCTAACATCAGCACAACAGAGCCCACTGAACAACGCATATTGATACTGAATGAACTCCAGGAATACCACGAAACTACCAATGTTGTCAGGATTTTAACATTGGAAGGAGTGACTGCTTTACCAGGTTTGCACATCTCTTCAGGTGTCAGTCAAATTGGCGACATGCCTAGCCTTACCAATGGCACTGTGGGAAGTAAAAACACTGAAAATCAGTGTATAGAATCCTGAAAGTCAATGTTCAAAATACTGACTTTCAGGGTTTTGTGTATTATGACACAGTCATAATCAGAACAAAAAGTTAAGCTATGCCAGAATTCAGTGTCTAGAGCCCTGAAAGTGACATTTTCCAGTGTCAAAAACACTGACATTAATGGTATTGTTTCGCAAATAAATTCACAAATCAAAAAATACAATCAAGTGGGGTTGAACTCACAACCTGCCAATCTCAGGAAACACCACAGAGAATTCCAGCCGACATACAACCCGTTAAGCCACATCAGCAAACTACCAAGTTTGTCTACAGAAGACTTAAATTTGCATTCGAGCTACAGCCAACCACAGAACTTCACAGTACAAACAAGGCTCACAGCATACAGTAGCTACAGCACCACTTACTTCCAGTCACTCACAGAGTCACAGCTTCTTCCAGGCTTTGACAAGTAGTAGATTCAATTACAGCAATCTCAGCTTCAAGTTGCAAGTGCCATGATCACACTAGTAGTATATACTATATTTTGAAATATTTACATCACTCGCAGTAGTACTAGCGCACTGAAAATTACGAAC
>KN835418.1:0-34810 GCA_000827255.1 Suillus luteus UH-Slu-Lm8-n1
GCCATCATCTCGAGACACAAGAGAAGAAAGGCTGCCGAGAGGGTGACAATGTCAAGTTGAATGGAGATGGTATGCCAAGGCTACTTACCAGTGACGAAGTCTTCGAGCAAGTCCTGGTATACCAGGAGCGTCAACAGGCAAAAGCGGCCGAGAAGGAAACAAGGAAAGCAGCACGGAAGGTACGAACTCAAGAGATGGAGGTGTGGATGTGAGAGGATGAGGCGAGAAAAAACCAAAACAAAGCCAAAACGGAGCAGTGGAAGGTAGCTGTTAAAGAGTGGGAGGTAGAGCAACGGCTAGCAAAGCAAGAGAAACGAAAACCACAGTGGAAGAAGCCTGTCCATGGACCACTCGAGAAGCCTTGTCCTAAGCCGAAGAATCCAAGGAAAAATGGTGGAAATATTGATGAGGAGGATGGGCAATATCAAGGAGAGTTCATTGACATTCACGAAGGGTCAATTTGCGATGACAGCGAGTACGAGGATGACGACGAGTACGACGAGCGGTGAAATGTGACATTTGTCACATGCTGTAACATGGTTGTCACACCAACTGTACAAACAAATCAGGAAGGCGAGAAAATGACTTGTTCAACTGAGTGAAGTGCTGCCAACCAAGCAGGGCCCCAGATGTTTTAAAAACTTGGTATTTAGTAGATCAAATCCTGCTCTGTCAGATCTACCAGATCATTTTTTGTATATTAAAGATTTCATATTTTTACACTCGTTTCTTCATTTCACCGTCCAAAGGAGCGGTTGATCACTGTAGAGGTAAACAATTTCACTGAGTTGAAAATATTATCAAAGGAATGTATGTAACATGATGGCATGTGTTTGCTGTAGGTTTGCTGTAGGTGTATTTAGACTCATTACCAAAAAAAAGATAAAACAGCCAGAGTGATGCATCCCCAAAGTTGGAAAGGTAAGTCGAATCAGAATACATCATGAGTGAAGCAACAACATGTTCCAGATTATTGTCTGCAGCATGGGGAAGAGAGTTAATTTCAACATTAGCCTCCAACATCACAGTAAAAGAATATACCTTCAAAAAGACTTCAATGCTTCACTCATTTGATGAAATGGTGTCAGATGGAATGTTGTTATAATGCTATCATCAAACACTTCTGTTATGATCTTGGTCAAAGATTGATAGTGCACACTGTGAATTTCGAGCTCGCATGCATCATCTTCAGATAGCCACTTCATATTTTCCTTTGGAAGGCGAATATAGACAGAAGATTCCTTCCATCTGTTACTGGCACTGAAGGGGTTGGATTGGTTGTCAATGTACCTTGCAACAAGTTTCTTCTCTCAAGTGGGATTGAAAGTTCTTACATTCCTCCTATTGTAAGTGTCATCATTGAGGAATGTTGTGAGTCACTGTAGAGCAGCATCCAAGATGATATTTGAGCTGGAATACTGCCAGCACATAAGTAAGCCAGTCGTTGAACTGCTAAATGCAGAGCACAGATTCTCCGGTATGATAGACAATGGGAGGAGGGGCCAGTGGGAATGCTGGATGAAGCATTGTTGGGACTGTCACCAATCTGCAATATTGGAGAGTCCCATGGAGTATCGAGAGTGATACCAGTGTGTGGAATAGAGTAGTAGGACAAGTTGGATACACTCGATACAAACTCATATTATCTGGCTCTGTCTAGAAAGCTATTATATTATTGCCAACAGGGTCTCCAGACATGATCTGGTCATTAGCCTAAGGTACATTATCATCAGGTACCTGAGCCAGGAACAAAGTTTACAAATCATCTGGACATGCAGATAATGCACCCAGAACGATTTGAATAGAGGGGAGCTGCATTGGGCTGAGGTAATGATGTGGATTGTGCAGAGGATCATTGCAAAGGTGTAGGAGTGCTATCATCCTACTATACAATGTCAAATATTAGTGGTAGATTGCAGACAATGAGAACATATCTGAGTGTGCCAATCTCCAGCATCCATGTTGCCAATGTCTTGAGGGGGTCTGGTAGAATTGTACCTTCATCCTCATCGCCATTGAAAGACTCATGATGGTTGATTTTCTCTTCTTGATTGTATGGCTTGTTTCAGCGTGTCAATAAGACCTGCTGATCTGTTTACTGAATGTAAGGTGAGTCTCACATAGCGTCTCATGTGCACTCAAGCATCTCTGGCTGTTGAAGACCTTCCCGCATTCAAGGCAGGCAAGCTTGTCCATGGTAAGGTTGTGGATGGGAGGAAGAGACAATTTATCTGAAATATAAACATTGAGAATCTATGTCAATACCTAAATAACTAGCATGAACCATATGGGCACATCTCAATTCCTCTAGTGATACTCAAGATGCATATCATGTTGAGAATGCAATAGTGAGACATGAAAGTGTATTGAAAAAGAGGGCAACAGCAACTTCAGACAGAAAGTGCAAGAAAGGGATTTCAATTGCATGTATACTCACTGCAGGCATCTGTTGATTTTCTCTGGCCAATCATTGGAAAAATATGATACAAAAAGATAGATATTGAAGAAATATATTAAATGTTTCTACAAAGTTCCTTGCAAGCAACACAAGAGAAAGAATGCCCATTTTCTCTTCCCTAACATATTGATTTTCCTTTCATCATCTTCTATCAGACATCTTTTGACACTATGCTATCTTTGATGTATGTGCCTGAGAATGTTCTGAGGTGGGAAAGCCACAATGATGTACATATTTTTGAATCCTTTTTGACCACAAAACATGAGTGCATAATCTCACAAACAGGGCTTTTGTTTTGTCAGTTAGCCAAGGATATTGATCAAATCATAATATTCTGCTGACAACAATGTCATATTTTTTAAGCATGTTTAGTCTGCAGAACATTGACAATGTTCTTTGAGTGATAATATTTTATTAAATCACAACAAACACCCTGACAACTTCATCTATGTTTTAGCAAGTATTTCTCCTATGTTCTGTAACGGACAATATTTAACCAATCACAACAAAAGTCAATCTATGCTTCCGCGCAGACAATGAGGAATATCTGCAAATTGAAAGGGACGAAGAAAAATGGCAGAACAAAGACAAAACAGTTCAAAGCGCGCAATGCAGGATACTCTGGACCGGTGGCATGCCAACAATCGATGCCCGTCTTACCGCAATCAACGAAGACCAAACACCCAGTGTATGCCAATGGAAGTGATATATAAGAGCAGGAAGCCGGATAGCAGATGGATGGATGAATTTGAGGCAAAATGTGAGGTATCAAGGGCAATCCCGCAGAAGGACCAAGCATAGGATGCGCCGGTGGTGCGTTGATCTGAGGTAAAATGCCAGGCATCAAGGGCGTTTCAGTAGAAGCACCAGGCGTAGGATGTGCTGATGGTGCATTGATCTGAGGTAAAATGTCAGGTATCAAGGGCATTTCTGCAGTGTCAGATGATACTAGTGGGGCTTGCAGGGTAGCCGTTGCCATAGGTCGCAGCGGATGAGCGTCTTCGGTGGGCAGTCTGATCAGTAACGTCTTAGCAAGTTCGCATGCAGAAAATCATCATGGTTTTCTTACCTTTTGTTCTGAGGGAAAGCAAAATTTGCAAAGCTGGCAGGATGTTGGAAGCATATTCACACTAAAACGACGGACAACATACCTAGCCACCGACAGCGCTTGCCTATGCATCAGAGGGCCCAACACTGGGCCGAGAATACCTGACACATTATAGATACATCCTAATGGCAGAAGTCCGCTTGAGTATGATGTGAAGTCTTTGAAGCTAAGCATACTCACATGTTTCCTCTGGTGCATAAAAAAGTGGTTGACGAGCAAGGTTCTTTCATAAGATATAGCAGGGCTGAGGTGCTAATTATGGTTGGGAAGCAGCCAGCGCTGAGCGAGAATGAATGAATGGCAAGAACTTAAAACAACATATGAGACACTCACTCAATAGTCTGAGAATATGTATGGGAGCATACAATGAGCTGCATGCAGGCAATACTAAGGGCGTTTCTTGGCATTTGTTCCTATAATCTGAACTTGCAATACAGCTGAAAGAACAAAGAACAGACTAACAATGATGCGTCTGGTTCAGAGTCATTGATGGGCAATATGTTGCCCAATGCCAATGCGTTTCAGCAGTTGAGATTGAGCAATAACGCCCTGCAGCATATCATATTTCACCATAAAGTATGTTATAATCTACAACAGGTGGTGGACTGTCACGATGCCACATGTGTGTCTAGTTTGCTGCAACTTTCGCAATGTTAATTGGGTGGATTACTTGGGTGGCAATTACGGGTGCCTATACAGCACACAAGACAAAGGCTTGTCTGGCTGTGTTGCGTTTTGGCACACATTCACATGGAAGACTTCCAACATGAGCCATGTGACGTTCTCCGTTTGGGAGTTTTGGTGGAATAAGTCCATGGGTCACATGATGTTGTGGATCCTTGTTTACTGTACTGATGGCCCTTGCCTTTGTTAGTGCCGTATCCAACTCACTTCAAGGCCTGGCGTTGTATTCATGCCTTCGCTGACTTTGATCCACAAGTTCCCCACTGAATCTTTATAACAACGTCATCTAAGGCTGAATCCGCTTTAGGGGTAGTGGACTTGGGGCATTTTTGGTAAGTCTTTTGTCTTATCATCACTCCCACCCTCCAGGTGGTCTGATTGGTGCACCCATACTATCCATCGATCCAGGCAGTGGGAACTAGCTAGTCCGTATAGGAGGGGGTCAGCTGGCAATACACAATGGGTAAGTCCTTGTTGACCCGTGTGGAGCATTTCCTGAAGGCTGCCTGCCTTGGGCCGGATTCATTTGGACCTGCAGACCTCCATGGCACCTATGAACAACGAGTTCCCGGGAGGACTCCCACGCCATTTTACTGAGGTCACCAACCTCTCAAGCATAACATTTATGATGTGTTGTCATGCACGACCAAGCTGACTTTTGACAACCACTCACCTGTTGACCTTAAGGACCGGTTGGTACTCCTTAATTTCTATTATACCTAACCTCTTCCATATTTCGCACTTGCTTTCCTGATGCATACAAGGAGCCGCCATACCCCAATGCGACCTTCAATGCATCTCTCCAGTAAAATTCGGTCAACTCTCCCAGATGGACATTCCATCTTTGAGAAAACATGTAGTAAGAAGTGTCGTCTGTTTACTGAGGAAAGAGGACCACGCTCTCAAGGCTGGCTCTGAGAAGCATGGCACCGTATGGGCAACAATAGTCCAAGACCCTGTCTTCCAAGAGCAGAATCAATGCTCGACTGACCTCTGTGACCTTTTCTGCAATGTGTTTCCTGAGCTGTATCAGGGGACCTAGCTCATTTGCATCCTTCTCAGAAGTCAGCTTTTCTGGTACTGTACTCCACAGTCTCTAGACGGCACAGGTGCTTCTGACATGCACCATTGTACGTCAGCCACATACGATGCACCAGAAGTGTGGTACAAGAGTGGCCACCAAAGCCAGGAGGAAGTGCAAACCCGTTATCGAAGCTGTCCTGACCACTGTAAGGGAGGTCTGAGCGGGACTGGGTTTATTGACAACATTGACGCTGTGTCGCCTGCCATGGCCACGAGAGAGACCAGCTGGCTGATTATCAAGACCAAGACCAAGGTTCATACCACCGAGACACTCGGCACCCAGGTTTAGAGCACACGCCTCTTCACTAATGGTGGGAGGAAACATGGGGACAGCACGTTGCACAAGACACGCCATAGTTGCCCAGAGTCTTGTGACATCGAGTAAGATGTCGGGGCTGAATGTGAGCATCTCTGTGGGTGATGCTCGCCTTCCTCTCCCTGATCAAGATGAGGGTCGTCAAGCAAGCGCAGGAACTCTTGTCCTCTGGGCACAGCACCCCTTTCCCATTTATCCAATCTCTCTGGGCCTATCGCCTGCCTCTCGTCCATTGTTGCAAACAAGCTGCCATTGACTTATGCCCATAGCACCAATGGAAAAGGCTTTATGACCTCAAAGCTGTGCAGAGCACATACCTGAGTAAGCAGTGCAATTTCGGACAAGAAATGGCCAAGACAAATTCTAGAATGATGTGACTCCAAAACAATTGAATGTGGTCTGAAAGATGTAGCTGATCTAGGTCCGCGACTAGCCTCATCGCTTCCCCAAGCACACATCCTTGAGTCTTGCACCTATGCTGCCTTGCTTTGTACTGTCTCTCAGATCACAATTAAACTTCTCCAGGTCCCCTGAGCATGGAGCTGGAGGCAATGTTTGGCGATAGGTGAGAATATTTAGATTAAAGAAGTAAATATAAAGCCCCATGTCATTAGGCGTTCCTCCCGGATTAATGATGATAAGAACAAAGGAACAAAAATGAAGGCTTCATAAGTTGAGTACTTCCTTTCCTTCTCATTCCAATCCATAATGGCTACCTATGTCCATCACCATACACTCACTGAGGAGCATAGTGACAGCGTGAACTGTCTTTCATTTTCCTCTTGTGGACAATACCTTGCGACTGGCGGGGATGACAACTGCTTCATCATATGGAGGCTGAGCGACGGTTTTGTGCTCTATTGATTTGTGTTTAACAGTCCTGTTAGTGTCGTGTTCTGACATCTGAAGCTCATAGACATCGTTATTGTCAGCTTTACAGTGCATGGAATATTGACTGCATGACTCAAGTATGGAGGCTCTGGTAGAGTCAGTGAAGAGGGGCGCATCCTTCAAGTTCTTTTTCACAGTATGGGCGCAAAGGCAATATGCAGCAGCAGCACTGGGGAAGTCTGCATATGGTATATGACATTGGGGGAGGTTTTTCAGACTCTTTTGCATGGAGGTACGAGCTAGGATTGATTTGAGACCTTTGCGGTTGACGCAATGTGTGATAGGTGATATTATCCAAAGCTTGGCTGTGGGCAGTCAAGCACTAAAGCACTTTGACTGACTTTGAGGCCATCTTCTCTAAGTGCTTCCAGGATGACTCCAGTTACATTAGTCCCATTGATTTGATGTCGACATTGAGGATTATTGGAAAGTATTTCTTATTCTTATGGCGATCTCAGCTGCTGTAGTCTTCACCGCCTGGACAGCAAGTGTTGCATTACGTGCAACCCAGTGGGACTTGATTTTCTCTTATATTTTACTTTTGGTTGGTCCTGCCATTACTCTTTCTTAACAATAAACTAAACGACTACAGATGAGAATTGTTGGTCAGGGTGTCTATACCGGCATGCAGCAGAGCTCCTCTTTCTTGCAACTCGTCTTCTCCATTGTACTCGGGCTGTTTCACCAAGGTATGGTAAAGCTGCTCTTTGGGGATGGCCTTCCTACCTTTCCCAATGCCAATGAACTCTGACCACATCTCATCATTCAATGTACATGTGCAATAAAGGATTCATTTGCCAGACACGAGCCGGTTTCTGATATGATGCAGTTGCACTGAGAGGAAATGTTTGGCGATAGGCGAGTGCGATAAGTGGTTCAGCATGGCGTTAAATTGATTCTGAGAAGCACAAGTTAATGTACGGCCTTGGTTTTTTCCAAATCCTTTGTGATTCACGGAAATTCAGAACAGCAAAGGGCACCATATTCAAAACATCAACATTAAATCACTTTTATGTATAAAGTAGACAACAAAGTGCCGCCATAATAAGTGCCAATTAGAAAAGTGGTTCCCAGGAGGACTCCCACGCTGTTTCACCTCCCAGAGATCTCAAGCATGACGTGTTGTCATAACCAACCTTCCTCGACTCCTCGCTGACCCCATATCCCTTGCAAGCACTATGATCCATGCCAGAAGATGGGCCTGCAAGCCTCCCACGCCTGTCTTGTCATCTGGAAGAATCTGTAGTTTGGGGTGATACTGTGACTCTGTAAAGTCCTTGGTATCTTCTGGATACGATTCAAAAACTGACCCCTTCAATGTAGATCATCAGATGCTTCACCTGTATTATCTGTGGACATCAGGGTGTCCTACGAGGCCGATTGAATGTTAGGCAGTGGAGAGGTATCGGTAAACTTCAAATGTCATGGGATGAGCTACTCAATGACGGAGGTGAACCTTTCAGTGAGTGATTTGCTCCTCATTCATTCACATATACTAACATCTTGTAGATCTATCCTTCCCACCCATGCATGGCGTCCACCCATCCCTCAGGCTGAAGGCTGCCATTGTATAGGCTTGCAACGATCAGGACGGTGCACTGCCTGATGTGAGTGATGCTGGTTTCTGAATACGTTGCGAGTGAGGCAGTGTCTCACCTCCATTGCTGTAGAGCATTTTCAGTTGGTTCTGGACCAGTGTCCAGCCAGCATCCTGACCATGCAACAGCTCTCGCCAACCTCGCATGGGTCTGCCTTAAAGGCAATATTCAAAATGATCTTCAAGACATTGATACCACCATTTCCCTCTTCTGTGATGGACCAAGTTGAGCTTCGATCCGATGTGAGTAACATATTTGCCGTCTATTGTCAGTTATTGATTTGTCTTCAGCCTGATGAAACACAGCCATTGCTGCCTGCTCAGTTGAAGACCAAAATTTTCGAGATTGGCAAGGTTTGCAGCAGATCAATATCATTTCGCTTTTGATGAATCTTTCTTGCTTTTGCTCTTGGACTTGCCCGCAGCCATCTTTGCCTGTGTCTGCCTAGCATGACCTGATGTATATTTCAAACACATCATGATCATACCATTCAGAGGCCAAAAGTCCCTGTAGTTTTCTAAGTCCAGGAAAGCATTGACAGCCTCACAAATCATAAATCTTTACTTACTTTGTCGCGCACAACTTTCAGGAGCGCATGGTTTTGGGAAGAAGTGCACTTGGTCATATCGAGATATTCGCCGATGAGGTGGTGCATAGATTTCTTATGTTCATGAGCAAATAGTACGTTGTGGTGAGAGCACATCACTCACCTTGAATTTAGCATATGCCTTTGGGTTCCAGTCTAAAGCCTCGTTAAGCGTGTATCCTCCACGCCCCGGATGACCAGGTTCACCAGGGGGCTTTGGTATCTTCGAATGTTCCGAGAGACTCTCATGCGAAGTTGAGGAGGAGCCACTTTCCGACATTGAATGTAATGAACTCGAATAATCTGAGGGCATGGGCATCTGAGAACTGGAGCATAAATGCTTGAACGAAACTCTCTTCGAGTATGGCGAGGAGTCATTCTTTAATAACCGTGCTGCAAGTTTGAGCTCAGGCACCAGCGTATGCTTGAGTTGCAGGTGCTTAGTATGCTGAGGAGGATCGACAGTACTGATTGTGGAAGGAAGAATCTTATCGGAAATGAGCATAGTTGAGCGGTGAGCACTGTCGAATAGTTCAAGCTGGTGCGTGAGCATAGGAGGGAAGGGAGGTGGAGCGCCAGGCTCTTGATCATAAAAAGGAGAGACAGTGTTGGTTTTGTTGGGCATGATGTTGTGGTTGTGGTTATGGCAATGTGAGTGGGACGAGGGTGGGCGATCAAAATATTGGGTATGAACTGTAATAACCTCTAAGAGATTTATGATCTAATTACACCATTCAATGTAACCTACTATATAGAGATTAAACACAATAAGACAGTCAACAAAAGAAGTGGCTTACAAGGGTTGAATACATAAGGCCTAAATATAATAGAATCTTATGTGAGGTGAAATGAATTGGTATGCGCTCACAAAAGGATGGATAGAAAACCGAGAACCAACAATTGGCTAGGAAATTGTCATGGGATCAACAAAAAAAGTTCCCAGTATAAGTAGGCTGTGAGCAGGTGAATGGTGACTACAACCAATCAGATCATGCATGCAAAGTCTTCTTTTATCTCATCACTCTTCACGAAATCAAAGCGACACTTCCAACATCAAACGCGCATTTCCACCTACAGCGGATCCATTCACGCCCTCACAATATCTAACGATGCTCAGGCTCTAGCATGCGGGGGTAACTTGACACGCACTTTGCTACATGAGGGTGCTGACAGACAAGCAGGCACCAAGGGCATTAAAATCTGGGATATCAAATCTAGGAAAGAACTTACATGCTCAACTCATCACTATGAGTCCCAAGGCATGGTCAGCTGTGCTGTCTGGATCACAACAAGACTTGGTATGGCAGAAATCCTTTGTTATGGAACTGGGCTGGGCTACATTGTGTTTTTACGTCGTAGCCATATAGATGTAAGAGTGTCCTGGTCCCATCGTTGAACCTTCGGCTAACATCCAATAGATGCAGTTTCAGGATGCTTGTGCAACAGACACTGTACAGTTGACAGTGCTTCACCAGCGCTAGGCCACGGAAAGGCCACAATAAACTTATGGGTTTACAACTATAGCACAGTAAAGGGACCTCTCACCTCTGAAGAATCCTGGCCTATGTCGCGTGTGGTTATGTTCGTGTTCAAAATGCTGGTTCATTTTGGGGCCTTGGCAGTTATCATCTGTTTTTTAATAACAAACTACTTCATAAGTCGAGCAGTAGCTGAGCAGCAGTCAACAAATTCACACCTTCACAGGACACAGTGGTAATGTGGTCAGGAGACCTCGCCCAACACATGACAACTATGTGAGTGTTCACCTTTTCAGATAAAAATTTCTGAAGTCCTGAGGTATTCTATGAAGTACCAGAAGCCCAGCATTTTGACCTTACATGAACTGGCAGGAAAACTCATTGAAGTCATTTGAGAGGCAAACAAAGATTTAGATGTCGGTGAGGATATTCATGATATGATACGACACAAGGAGATTTCTGCAGAAGCCAGAAGAGTATTTTTTGATGCAGTGAAGGAGAAACTGATATCTGGAGCTTGGATGCGAGACACGAAGAAGTCCTCTACTTGTGATGTAGAAATGTTGTAGCATATCAAATTAACATTGTCTCGTGTTGGTTGTGAACCCCTCCACATGTAACGTGGAGGGATGGCCAAAGATCAAAGAGAATCACCTGATGGGTGAAATGGCATGGGGTGGGCGCGTGGAGAGATGACCAAAGATGATGACCGGATTCAGCGGTGCTTTTGCCTGTTGTTGCATCCTTGTAACCTTGATGATGTTGGTCGCAAGCTATCTTTACTTCATACAGCTATGGAGAATGTCAATGGAGGGGCAGATGTTATAATTGCATGAAAGAAGGCAATCAAAATACAGATGGATGATCTGGCTACCCAGTTTGGCAGTTACCAGGACGTGCTGCAAGTACCCATCAAGATTAATACTGGTAAGTCATGAGTATGTCAACCATGGTTCCTTGCTTATCTTTCAATAGATACACTGCAGCAAGCTCCAGTTGATCACTCAGATGAGATCAGCCAAGTTGTCTTATTCCTTTGCATGGCATGCAGAGTTGTCATGGGGCTCAGCAGACACAGCTGTGATTTCATCATAAAGATAATTTCCATCATATTGTTCCTCTTGTTTCGAAGGTCGGATGGCAGTTTAGCTCCTCGCATGAAAATATCCTCAAGCAAATTCCTCTGACCTTGGAAGGCGCAGAGAACAAATTTCATCTCACTGGCAAAACCATTGTGTACACCGTCTGCAGTTGTCATTGCACCTATCCTCCGACATATGCACCAGGCTCTAGGACTGCAATATACCCCCAACATTATACGCATTGTCCTGCGCTCGGGATTGAATGTGGTGATGCTTTACTTGTTGGCATTGAAGGAGAGCTCTGTCCGAAGAAGATTTTTACATATCATGACTTCAAAGACTATCTTTCTGGTCTTCTCTCTTGGAGAGATGTGGAAGCCATGATGGATGAAGCTTGTAACGATTTCATGGACTCCATTAACTTCCTCTTCCGCCCTTCGTCAAGAATCCATTTGGAGCCCAATTCCTCCGCCAATTTGGTGGCTCGAAGCCTGAGACACTTTTTATTGATTGAGGAGAGGAAGGACGCTATGCCTTTGCCTTTCATGTATATTTCTTCAATCCTGAAGGGATGATTGTGCAGGGAGCTAGTACGTCTTGCAGAATCATCTCCATGGCGTGCTTGAATCTGCCTTTGGATATCAGATATAAGCCAGAGAATATGTATCTCGCAGGTATCATTCCAGGTCCAAAGCAGCCGTCTCTTGAGAACCTCAACCATTACATTCGGCCGCTCATCAATGATTTGGTAGACGCATGGGAGCACGGCATCAAGTTTTCCAAAACTGCATGTTACCCTACCAGTCGGCTAACTTGCAGTGCTGTTGACCTCATTGTTTGCGACCTTCCTGCTGCTCATCATCTCTCTTCTCTGGCTGGAGTCAGTAGTCATTTCTAATGCAGTGCATGCAAATGCTATCACAAGTCTACTTATGGAAGGGTGGACTACGAGAATTGGGAACCCCACGATAGCGACAAACTTTGGCAATATGCAGAGCAGTGGCGAGACACTGCCACATCCTCTAAGCGTGAAAAGATATTTAAGGTGCATGGTGTGCGTTATTTTAAGGCTCTTCTCGAGTGGGTAAGCTCTTTGTTCACCATGTCCATTGTCCTGAGTTTCTAAATGTTTCTATACAGCGTTGTGAACAGCCTTTAGCTGCCCCTAAAGAAGAACATCAATTTAGCACGGCAGAAGTACTTGAACGCATTTGCAATGTCATCCGAGATACATCCATCCCTACTTGGTTAGGTTCAGTTCCAAGTGATTTTGGCGAGGCATCTGCTGGGACACTCAAGGCTGATGAGTGGCGAACGCTCATTACAGTCTACCTTCCCATTTCCCTTGTGAGCCTTTGGGGAGCTGGTACTTTGCACTCTTCTCCTGAACTTGCTGCCAGAACTGTTCTTGACCATACAATGGAACTGGTCTGTGCAATTTATGTTGCATGTGCGTGAACGATGACTGCAAGAAGGGCACAAGCCTATCGTTCGTACATTGTTGGTTACGTCGGAAAGTTGAAGGAGATACATCCTACCTCCTCTCTGCGTCTGAACCACCGTGCAGCCTTTCATATATATGACTTCCTACTCCTATTCGGTCCTGCCCACTTGTGGTGGTGTTTTCCTTTCAAGCACCTCATTGGAATACTTCAACGGATTCCTGTAAATCACAAATTTGGTACGTCACTGTGCAAATATGGAATAAACAAGTAAACTAATGGTTTCTTAGGGGAGCTTGAGAACACAATGCTTCATTCACATATCAAGACTACAATGCTTTGCCGCTGGCTCGCTCGACTGGATTCTCTGCCTATTATTCAAGAATGCAGGGACATCTTTGATAGAGTATATACACCCAAGAGCGCTGAAAATTCCAGCCAAGAGTTTGCAGAGGACCCCATAAATGACATTATTTGTGTGCCCTACTCTGCAATGACTAGCGCTGTGCCTGATGACTTATATTCCCTCCTGAAACGACGAACCACAATCTTACATGCCACCCTCAAGTTTGAAGGTGTTATATACAGTAGGGCATCGACACACTTGGGGAACAGCCAAGTTCTCTTCTACCCCCAAGGAGACCGGACATTGACCCCTGTCCCTGCCAGCATCAAATACATTTATGGCACGCTGACGGGGGAATTGTCATTTGCTGCACAGAGACATCTCCCGCTGGATCGTCAAGACTGTACGATTGATCCCTTCTCAATTTACCCTGATTTCCCTGCAAAAATGTACTCGACAGAGCTTGAGAGTCGCCTGGAAAATGTTAAGGTAACCTGGGTAGTCAGTCACTTCGCGCGATGGATGGTTTCTGGCCGTCACACAGTGATTCTATTCCTATCTCGTGATTGATCAGTTTATTGCTTTGTTTTTCAAGTCGTATTTTTCATTCCGTCTTGCTCATACCCTCAGTAGCTTTTGAGCGTACATATGCTTGGGATTAGCTTCTGATGATGGGATCACTATTCCTCATCAACTATTAACCTCCTCAATACCACCCATTCTCAAAATATCTAACCTTAGTCATTCTATACAGTAGAAAAGAGTGCTGTCAATACCTGGAAATTGGTGAGGAACCATAGCAACTACTGATTGAGTAGCAGTAACCTCAACCAATCTCAATGAGGCATCAGCACGATAGGCACATGCAAAGACCATTTGAAAAGACTGCTCAAGGAGATCGGAGTGTTGCTGACTAAATTCAGACACCTGCGCAAATGTCTTCTGCTGATCATGAAGAAAGCATATTGAAGTAGAAGTAGACTTTGGCAATACTCATATGTCCAACAATACATAACCAAGTATGAATTTAGAATTAATATATTTGTACGATCAATCAAAAAAAAAATATTACCTTCACATTCTATGCCAACAGACAAACTGAATGGGCTGATCTCTCTTGTTGACAGAGTAAGACATAACCTTGCCCAAGATCCAGCGATCCTTTGAGGGTGGTCCCTTGTTGACAGTCTCACCAGCAATATGTATGATTGAGTAGAGCCATGGTCAAACAAAATAAAGCTAATCAATCTGATGTTTGTAATAGAGCTCTTTGAATTTGTCTGTGAAATTAAGAAGGTGATGGTGGCCTTCAATGAGATCGGATCGAGATATATGGTATTGTTGCATTATGTGTAGTCCCCAGGCAAGATAACAAAAATGTGACCAATAGAACTCAGGAAGGATGCTGTAAGAGTGTGGCAGATGCCATCCCATACAGGTAGAGAAGCCATTCCCAGGCCATGTACTCACTGTTGATCTTCTCTGCAGAGTTATGAGAGGGTTGATCAAACAAACCACAATTACGCTTTACGGGAATTGTTTCCACTATCATTGCAGGCCATGGCCAGATTGGCAGATGGATACCAAGATTCTGACCAAAAGGACAAATCAAGAGACTGCATGCTCATTTACAAGAACATTCTAGACGCACAACCAGAAATAGTGTATCCTGTACCCATCTGTCTTTAGAGCATTTTGGGCAAGTTTCACATAATAAAAAGGTTTGGAAACTGGCCTGGGTGAGCCACAAATGGCAATCTCAACAAGAAAAGCAAACTGACCAATGTAGTCATGCAAGTGCAGTATCGTGTGTAGTTCAGTCTGTCAACATTTCATCTGGAGAACATTGTGAAGCTTGGGAAAGAACCAACTCACTTAATCTTGCTTGTTAACACATCAGTAGGCATTTGCACATGCCAACACTAGGATTTGGCAACAGAAAAGAGATATACTTGTGAAGACATATTTTTATCAAAGTAAGCATACCCTTTGGTCAGTACACACCTTAAATTAATGGGACAATGGTAGAGAGATAATGCACTTGGATTGAAGAAACCCATTCTTTCTGCAAAAGAAGATCCAGAAGGCAAATACCATCCTACATAAGAGATGTGAAACATTGGACAACCACTTCATATAGCCGATGTAGAGACTCATGTCTTCCTGGGTGTACATTCTCGCTTTCATCCAAATACCATCCAGCTCTCATCCATAGAATCAGTTTTGTGTTGCACTATATTATTTTCATAGATATTCTGTGTGTGCTCCTTGCGTGCCAGTGCAAATGCGCATCTGTGCAGCTCATACAACCATCCATCCATTAGCATCTATTGGTGTAGTTTCTCATAATAATCCCTTTTATCTAATGTATTCCCAGTGCTGCATACACGCTGTCGCCCTTCATGCACTTCAGGTAACCCTTTTTAGATAGCATAATGTTTAAACATTGTGGGTTAAGGGATGAAGCAAAGTGCCATCTAGCCCATGGGTTTCCCAGGTCCATAGGTCCATGTCTTGCAGTCTCTTGGCCCATGGACCATATGGGACAACCACTCCATTGTAATAGTCCCTTGTCCCAATCCCAGTTATATCATGCCCATAGAGGATGTCCCATTATCGGTGACATATCACTGGGTGTCAGGTCGTTTATCTAAAATATACTACCGCTCCTACCCCACCACCACTATACCACCCCTCTGCTACCACCACCATTACCATGCTATCATTACTACCACTGACTACTGAAGATGTCAAAATTAGGGATCCGCACGGGCAAATCATACCCATACCTGTACCCATAGATATACCCATACCCTAATAGCAGGCATGGGCTTTATGACGGATATGAGGGTATAAGCCTTGGGGTATGATGTTTAAAGTGTGTATTTTGTTGAAAACCTCTGCCTTGCATATGGGTACAAAGCCATACCTGTAACTATACCCAGGACACGTGCAGGTTACCTATACCCATGCAGATCCCTAGTTAAGATGTAAATTGATCTTTTAGATGACAGCTAGCACTGCCAGTAGATGTATGCCTTCATATGAAGAAATGTGTACGCTAATTTTATCAAATATTTCTAATGACTTTCATTCATACGAGGTCAACAAGACTGCTCATTCCTCTACCATTGCTTTAGCTATTGTATCTATGCCCAAGCCTGGGCAGGGAGATGTGTTCACAGTCTCTCAATACTGTAGTATCCCAGGGCATCTTTTGATGCAAACACCCATGACACCACTTACTCTAACTTCTATGTTCCCTTCCTTGAACCATGTTCATTTGAATCAATGGGACATTCCACACCTGGTATATTTGAATCAATGAGACACCCGCACATATGGGATGTCCCGTATGTACTGTATAGCACATATAGCACATATGGGGTGTCCCGCACCTGGTATATTTGAATCAATGGGACATCTCATATGGGATGTCCTGTATCTGGTATATTTAAATCAATGAGACATCCCATATGTCCTATGCATCACATATGGGATGTCCCGTTGGACTTAGCATTGACAAGCTTGACTCAGAAAGAGCTGAAATAGTGGCTGAAACCTTAAATCATTGGTGTACATACATATGAGTAAGGTCAATTGAAATATAAATAAATAAAATGCACTTCTGCATGTCAATGAGTGTCTCGTCAAGGGTATGCTTCTTTGGCACCTTGGAGATCTGTTGTGTCGCTTTGGTGAGACCGTCTTGTAACATCGACGAAGATTGTGGGGCTTGCTTAGTTGTTGGGGTAGGGGTTGACTGCAAAGATGGGGGAGGATCATTCTCCTTGTCGTCAACATCATAAAGAGGTTGAGAATAGTCAGAAGGATCTATGATAGTATCGAAAGGAGACTCAAAAGATGGCGAGATTCCACAGTGTGCTGCCTTGTTCCAAAGGGCTGTGTGGAGGCTCTGGATCTGCGAAAAATTCTCTGATGCAAGTTCTGGCCCTTCATCATTACTTGAAGGCTGGTAGTGCACAGTCTTCCTGCCATGCAGGCCGATACCAGTGGTGATGGCTATCGGAGTGACATTTGGATGAGAGGATAAGATTTGATGAAGAACAGGAAAGAATTTGAATTGCTCAATAATCTCGTCTGTGTCATGTTAGAATTATTCTGGCAGAAAATAAGTAACATACCCCAAATACACTGTGCTTTCGGAGTTGTGGTTGCATCGGGTCCATCAGCGGGGACATAGCATTCAAAAATTCATTGTCAGAGACATTGCCATTCGCATCAGATTGAACCCCCTCACCAGTTGTTTGGAGACGTCAAGCATGCACCTTGTATTTTTTTGTTAAGCTGAGCAGAATTGTAAGCTGACAAATAGTGAGAAAAGCATAACACTTACTACTCGTACTTTCGTTTGACTCGGTCCCCCATTGCAACAGCATTCTGGCTGTGCAATTGTGGGAAAACGGCAGCCACCATGCGCTGATACACCGTCACTTTGCTATCACCTGACGTGTTCTGACACAGAAACATCATATCTCATATCATATATGACAACTTTGACACACTTACCTCGCCCTTCTTTTGTTTGCCTAGAAGCACGACTCTGTTCTCCGATAGTTCAATCTGTGCCAATAGCTGCCAGACCAAGTCATTGGTCCAGACAATCTCCGGGATTGTGATGCCATTATCCTTCTTCTTCACCATATGTGTAGATCTGATTGATGGTGAGTGAAGGTAACAAACCAATAAATTTTTAGAATTACTTAGTATTATCTAATTATGCAAACTATGTTTTAGGTGACGACGTGTGGGCGAAGGGGTCATGGGCATGGGCACCCAACTTTGAACGTCCCTAATGGAGCAGGCTGCAATGATGCAACAGTAAGTGTTCCATGCCCTGTCTTCAACGCTGGGGCCATACAGCTGTCCGCCCACCCCTGGACATAATGGACGACCTAGAGTGCGACAGGTAGTGTACTAGCAACCCAAAGTTGCTCTCAAGGGCCCCAAGCCCTTTGTTGAGCCGCTGGGGCACCAAGCCCCAGTGCTTTGGGAGAGGAGGGCACCAAACCTTCCGCTATCGTGATACATAATGCAAGTACTCACTGTAAAAATCGGCTCAAAATGATAACACTGGAAATCACTAGAATTTGTAGTCAATTAAAAAAGTATGGCACACTATGAAATTTACTTACAGAGGGCTGTAGCTAGTCACCCGGTAGTGGTTCCGACATCGACAGCAACTCGGAGAAGGAGCAAAAGTTGAAGAGGCTCACAGTAGTCAACCTACTGACTTAAGATTTCATTGAGTCATGTCACATGTGCTGTGACACGTCAATCATTCCATATTTTCCCACAGCAGCAAAATTGGAATGACTGATAATGTGTGACCCACTAAATTTGGTGTCACAGCATGGAAAGTGACGATTCAAGCCCAGTGAGAACTTGCCTGGGCATTGCTGAGACCTGAATGTTGTTTGAATGTTGTTAGATCTTTTAATTTTTCTTACTTTCGCAATTGTTCTTATATGCATAATGGGCATAAGATGTATTGCAAACAGTAAGTTCAAATTCAAAGTTTCATTAGATAGATGAGTGGAAACCTGATTGATAAGATAGATAACGATTTGGAACATAATTTAAGTGGGTCCCAGATCATGAGGATAATATAAAGCTTTCACAGAGCTTTTGTGGTTCTTACTGGTTAACTTGTTCAGCTGCATCGCCCATCAATGCCCCATGTAAGGTTTCAATACCTCCAAGACTCCCAACTGAATACACTACAACAGAATGGTGGGCCCCTGACTAAGTCATCTATAGTATTGCTCAAGTGAGTGATCCTTGCAGTCACCATTGACTTACTTTTTTTCCATTAGTTGATTTTACTTATGTCGAGCGTTTTACAGCGGTTTTACCCATCACGTGATCTTCGGGTTCTGCCGGATTCCTGAATTCCTTCTGTGATGCGCATCGTCAGTTTGACAGTCGGTGTTCTCATTTTTCAAACGCTCTCGACTTTCCGAGCGCTCGAACGGATTGGACGACCAAATCAAATACAAATGTTTTAATACAAAGCAAAAACAACAGATACAACAAAAACTACAGGAGCCGTGGTGTGACTAAAATAATCTAGGGATACAATGATTGTTGAGTTGTGAGGACAAACCGAGCACGCAGGGAGTGACGGTGCGCGTGAAATACAATGCAAAAAACATCGAAACGAGGGGGAAATGAGAGTGTATGAATGCGTGTGGTTCGTGAATCGCGGATGTGTGGGTGTAGCCTTCAGCGGGAGGAGGATGCTCGGACTTCTGGGCGGCCATTCTTGCTTGTTCGTCCAGTGATTTCCCTGCACTCCTCCCGTTTGCGCTGGATTGCATTGAAAAGTGGCTTTGCGCCACGGCTCGCCTCAGGGTAGCATATAACACGTTCATAACTGGCATGTCTCATCAATGTGAAAAGCTCTACTTTTCGCATCCGAGGCACACAGATACATCTTTTTTTTTTCCTTTTATGATCCTTACCTTGTACTTTACAAACACATTCTTGCATAGCACAAGCTTCTCCCTTTCACTATTGTCAAACACTTATTTCTTGTTTAAAATGATCCCTTTAACCATCAAAGACCCCTTTGTCTTACAGACCAGTTCTGCTCATTCACACACATTCAAACTTATAGATATAAAAGACTCTGTCTGTATTCACATAGCAGTGGGCAATAGAACTTGTTAGAAAAACCCCTAAGTCATTCACACTGTCTTACTAGGATGTAAAAAACAATAAAATCACTTAAATGCACTAATCCTCCACAGTCAACAGTTCAGACGAATACCAATAGTTGATAATGTGGTCGTTTGTGGGATAAAAACACCAAAGTGCTTGTTTCAGTAGGGAATTATTTCACAGATGGGAAGGGAAGGATGGTTTGGGAAATTATCAGAAATAGTCTCCATTAACTGGCAAGATGCAGTGCTTAGGAAACTCAGGGTGGTACAAATGCAGAATCTCAGAATGTAGTGGAATCAGTAACTGGCATGATACAGTGCTTTGATCCTACAGATAATATGAATGCGGAATCTCAGATTGTATCGTTAACTGGTGTGATGCAGTGCTTCAATACTACAAATAGACAGGTAAAGGTATGTAGTGAGTCAGAGCTATATCTCGTGGATACTCCTTAATCTCACAATCAGGGGAGATCAAACTAAGGGTCGGATAGAATGAATTCAACCAAATATGTGGCTTTGAAACCAAATCTTCTGTTGCTCAAGCACTCTCGTTGAGTCTGAGGCAAATCAGAACAGGATTAGGCCAAGCTCTTGGTACTGTTGACTAAAGTATAAGTCTTATTTGTCGTCCTCAGTTCGTTAGAAATACGTGAATTCTCCCCACAGAATCGGTTTCCTGTGTCGTAAAGAGAATGAAGCAAAAACTATACTAGACAACTAGCAACCATGTACTAGCTAGTATAATTTGAAGTAGCTTAGAGAATAATCCGAAGGTCGTGGGAAAAGTGCTATAAATGGTAAGATGTGATAAGCTAATATTCACTCAGATTTGTCACATATTTATAAGGGGTGAAGATCCAGTGGTACTGTCATGAACCATGCCGGAGGGTCGGATATAGGAAGGGCTTGGCCTCAGCTCGTGCGCTGTACCCCTTACCCGAGTATGTGCCCCTCATTTTGGAATGAAGTCTGGAGGAAATCCAATGAAGTTTGATAGAACTCCAAAGGCAAGGCTACTCCAGTGGAGTACCCAATGGACTTCCGGAGAAGCGCAGGAAATCCAAATGACATATGTCCGGACTGCGGAGACATGTCCGGAAACATATCCGGAGCACGGGAACTAATCCGGACATACGTCCAGATTGCAGGAAACACTACTGAGCACATATCCAGGGATAGAGGAAGAGTTAAAGACTACTTCAGGACGAATCCCAAGTAGAAACCAACAGAGGAATGGCTGCAAGGACGAAGTCCAAGGCAGAAAGGAACAGGAGTGGATGTCCAAGATTGGACCAGAGGAAGTATGACCCAAGGGTCTGGGTGAAGGATGAAAGAAGGACAAAGGATGGACAGAGGACACAGTATGACTATCCGGACGAAGTCTGGAATAGCTAAGGATGGGCAGAGGATACAGAATAGTGATCCGGATGAAGTCCAGAATAGCTCAGGATAAGCGGAGGATGAAGGAAGACTACCATAAGGTAGAGTTGGAGTGTCAGAGAATCAATGCCTAAGGCTTTGGAGATGGAAATAACATTAATATTCGAACTGAGGAAGTACTGAGAGTTACAGGGGTTTATATACTGTAGGTAGCACTGGAATCATAAGTAAGCAGACATCCGAGGCTATGTATGGGGCATGTGGAATATTATGCTGAAGTGTCACAGATCATAATAGAATGGACTCGGAGATGAAACAGCACAGGATCCACTAGTAAGACGGAAACATAGATACCCAAGGATCGGAAGAGCGTGGGAAATTGGTCCAGAGATATCCTGATTGGATCTGGAGGTATATGGATGAGATCTGAAGGTCCAGAGATCTGGAGATTCAGGGGTTAGGGGTAAAGACTGAATGCAGATGTCCGGATATCAAATTGGACAATAGATGGAGGTAGCAGGGCTGATCCTACTGAGATGTGACATGCACAACGGAAAGATGGTGACATTAGGAGTGGGAAATAGGGTCCGGAGTATGGGATATGACTGGTACTATGATCTGAAAGTATGGGATTCTTATTAACAAGAGGGGGATTTGGTCCCCTTTATATACTACTTTAAAGGTGGCTATGCTATTAACCTAATATAGAAATATGACTCATCATGAATCATTCTGACTCATTTGTTTGGTATTATTTACTGTTTACTACTATTTGAAAGTGATGTAAAGCTATGACTAAACTTTAAAGGGAATATAGATTATGTAATTCAAGTGAAATCCAAGTGTTAAACATGAACATGGATTATTAGTTTGGAAAATGTATGATAAAATTCTGAAATATATGGAAAGGTGTATTTTAATAGTAAAATGAAAAGTTCTGATGTAATTAGTGACTGAGATAAGTATGTAATTATTATGATTAATTCAGTTAACCTTGAATAACCCTTGAGGAAATGATTATAAAGTGTATTAATGCTATATAAAATTAAGACTACCTTCATGTATATAGTGTGAAAGGTATATGATGTTATGTATATCTCTGACCGTATCTATGACTGTGTATGAAGGATTGTATATGTCCATGACCATGTACAAAACAGGTTTTGTGTGGTCAACGCAGAAACACTTGTCTCAAAGTCTCAGAAACTTCTCTCAATGTTATCTCAATCCTCTTGAAATAGTGCGCCTTGAAACATATTCCCTATTGAACTCTCACTCAGTCTTATATCTGGCTGCAAAGCAGGTCACATCAGCCAACAAGACAGGTTTCACCTCCCATCCCAAGGTTGAAAAATTGAATCTGGGGAATTATTAATTCTATGTGCTTGGGCACTACCTAGCCATAATTTGAATGAGGGGAACAATTAACATTTATAGTACACAACTGATGAGTCTTTTTTTACCTGTTCATATCACTTCTAATGTAATCTAGGGAGAACTACAGTACCGACAGCTCAAACAATGTTACCCTCACACTCCAAAAACAAAAGCAACCACAACTATAAGCATTACAAATCAAGATGCCATTAAATGACTCTGTGCAAAGGTAATCAATGCTTGGAAGCAGTTTTTGGCCCAACAAGGTACCAATAGACCTCATTGTGTGCAGACCTCGCCTTCTGCCCATTACCACATCACCATCTCAGCTCATGCTACTTACGACCTCACAGCTTGGTTGGGTAGGCTTGGAGATGATCCAGCTGTTACAATATATTTTGCTTCCCATTATCATCAAATTATGTAGCTAATGATATGAAATAGAACTTTATTTCTCTACTCAAAGTCCACTTGTATGTCTTCAAGGGCTTGTGTATGAAGGTGATGAATATGAGTTTATGGATACAGAATATAACTTGGTTCTTATAACTGACAACAAGATGTTTGAATACAGCGTTCTTCGGGTGAACTACACTACCTATAACCTTCGACGCGAGCAAGACTCAATCAATCCCTGCACTTGTACTGATCTGATGGTCATGTCACACAAGGAAGAACACACTCACCCTCAAGAGGTGAGCAAAAGGCAAATGCCGGATATCAGGCTCAATATTACTAAGCTTTTAAACCTTAATGTACTGCCACATGAACTTTCAAAACAGGAGGTTTTGAGTTTCTCAATAGTGGCCTCAGTTCTTCACCAGATCATTAGTTGAATACCGAAAGTGTGGTATAATAAGTACTATAGAACACATCTAGATAGTTATTTTAATAAGAAGTGCCCGTTGAGGCCCACTGATCAAGAAGTGATTATTTCCAAGTATTTTGAGATCATGTGATGAAAAAGTCATACGTGTCGATATCAATATGACGCGTGTTGTCGACGTGTTTTCAATATCTGATACCTCTCTGTTGTCCCTGCATCATTGGCTCTCATCAAACCATTAGACTTGTATCACTCCATTGCACTATGTATTCTACAGCACAGAACAGTTACAGTAACGACAATTTGGCTCATATGCATATATCCGTCTCGGATCACACGGTTGACGACAGATCAAATTTCGCTGATACAGATCAATCGTCTGGTTATTCTTCTAGTCCAACCATAGACTTTACTGTGCTATCAGATAGCAAAGCACCCTCATCTTACTGGCTTCCGGATTCACCTCAATCTCCCTCACCAGAAGTCTGGACAAATCCACCAATATCCGAAATTAATGTTGCCAAGCAACTTTCATTAAATACAACCGAGGGACTTTACCAGGTGTTCCGTGCAAGCGGATTACTTACATGCATGGGTGCTTGGCAACAATGGAGTATCCGGTGTTTTGACTGTGAAGAATGGTGTGAGATGAGTCTCCTGTCCGGAATTCCTCTCTGGGACACTGGGCACTTCAACACGCTGAGCGCTCATCGAGGCAGTAAAAAATGCCTTTGGAATATTGCTCGAAGGGGCAAAGACGCGAGGAACATGTCTGATGAATCAATCACACGTTCCCCATCATTTACCTCAGATCAAAGCACGTATGTTTAATTTTGGTTGTATTTCATCTATATCGATTGTATCAACTGATCGATCAAACCTCCCAGCAATTTTTCTGCTCCTCAGCCTCACAGTTGCCCAGGACTACTTGTTGTCTGGCCACAAGATCTTCCTCCCTTCATTATGACTCTCCCGTGGGAGTGCTACCACAATGGTCTTGATGGACTCCCCTTCGTCGTCAATCTTGCCCAGTCGAGCACGCCTTACATTCGATCAAAGTGTTGCTTCATGTCTACCCTGATCGAGGGTTCACCATGTGGTGAATGTGCTGCACTCTCTGCACATATTGACAACCTTTCCCAAACTGCGTGGAATCCAAAGCCTCATACTAACTACAAGTATCTAGGCCTTGCAAATATGCAAGACATTGCCCAAAGCTATGCCGAACAAGCTCGGCAATTGAAACTGCAGGTATTGTCCTTGCTAATTCAACTCCAACTCAGGGCCTTAATGCTTCTCGTGAGTATATAAGTGCTCTCACTAGGCTCGACGATTACCACCACCTTCTCATGGCAATTTCTGAACATGACATTCCACGCCTCCAACAAATCGTTAGTGTTGCCTAAGGCAATGGCGCAAGTGTGCGCGAAATCATCAATAAATTGGAGGACGCTCTGGAAGGTGCCTACTGTCCACGGGGTTATGGCGCTGATGATCTAGACATCACTACGTTGGTCTACCGCCTTGGAGGTCATCAACTCCTCTTCGCATTAAACCAGAAACTTAACATCCCGTCTCTGTGCACTCTTCGCACCCGAGCAGCTTTCACTACCATTACTCCCACCATCAGCACTATTCGCAATGAACACTTCAATACCAACATCCAGTCTGGTATTCTTAGTACCCGCACTGATATCATGTCACTTCGTGGAGTTAGCATCATGATCGACGAGATGGCTATTGAAGAAATGGCGGTACATCATAGCAAATACAATAAGATAGGTGGACTCTGTTGGAAGCACTCTAACCTCATAGATCCAGTCCTTCGGACTTATGACTCCACTGTTGCCATAGCGCAAAAAATCCACGACGAAGAAGTGCACCTTGGGAAGGAGGTCACCGTGATTGGTGTAGCTTGTTTCGGTGAGGATGAACTCTACCCCATCCTAGTTGCACCCATGTGCAAAACAGAAGATGCAACGGACATGGAGGGTGTCCTCGGTCGTGCCTTACAGCGCTGGAAGGCAACTGGTGCAGATCAAACTGTTGGGCCAATCTGGTCACTCATGACTGACGGTGACGCTACTCGGCGTGCAGCAGGCCATAGACTATTTGTCAAGCAACCCTTATCCGTGGAGTCACCACTATATGGCATACTCGTCAATATGCCTGGCTTGAATATATGGATGGGGGATAACAACGTCACTCTAGACTTTGATCCGAAGCACATATTCAAACATAAGTTTTTTTGTTAATCTTAATCAAGTCTTCGAAGCTAACAACTTCAATTTAGGTATATGCATGCTAATACGCTCTCCTGCAGGCATCACACTCAATAATGGACAGGTTATCAACGCCATGAAGTCACAGCATGCCTTCCTCAACGATTCATTTTCTCCTGATGTCGACAGACATGCTGACTTAACGTCAATCACACTCCTTAGTGATGTGATCGAGTCCTTCCTCACTCTGTTTATCAATGTCAATCTCTCGCTCACGGAACAGGTCCAGTACCTCAGCCGATTCACTCATCTTTCATTTGCTCTCTTCCACTCTCACCGACGCTCTTTCATGTCTTATCAACTATACTACGACATGCACACCATGGTCAAGAATTTTATGTTTTGTATCGCGAAGCAACAGGTTCTTGATCCACATGCTTCTTTTTCTCAGCGACTCTGGAGATGACCGTCTGGAACTTCATTTCGGTTGCACTCGGATGATAGGTGGCCACAACTCCAGATGTTCTTTTTCACAGGTGATCAATTGCTTGGGTGCTGCCAAAGATATTGATGGCGTGTTCAAGCATCACCCCGAGCTGGATCCAGGCCATCATCGTCTGAGTCTGGGCAACCAAGTCGAGAACTTAGATCACATCAACCATGACATGTGGAAAGGTGATATTGTATCTGGGCGTTGTGATCTCCCGACTGCCTGGCGCAATGGCAGGGAGATGGCTATTTCTATTCTCAGTACATCGCAAATTGATCCTATCAACTTCTCCTTCATTGAGCTCTTCCGTGATCTGGCAATCAACATGCTGCGCCCCTTTGGAGAAAACAAGTACTTTGGGATGTCTGAGGCAGACAATGATCCTGAGTTGCATGCGCCTATCGTCACTTCTCATGATACCATAGCGCCACCCCCAATCCCATCCGATGAGCCTAACTCCAACGAAGTCATGCTGACCTTTGAGGAAGCATTGACTGCAGAGTCCATCCCTGATGCTCAACCTGCCGGGTGTATCCCACTTCTTGTTGATCCATCTGCTCCTCCATTGCCTGAAGGTCCAGGAATTCGTCCTGACGATTACTTATTGTTTAAAGGCCGGTGGATTCACAAGCAGACAGTGTGCCGTCTAGTAATTAACAAAGATTTCATTTCCAAGTCCAACAATCGGCTGGAGCGTGTTCATGCAGGTTACACAAAGGTCAACAAGCAGATTGACATGTCTGCTGGCTGCATAACGGATCAAAACTCCTTCCTTGTTGGTGACATCTTCCTTACAATTCTTCGTTCGGGTCACACACTTTCTATCGGAATCTTGCATTCAACACTCATTTCGTCGCTCAACATTTCTCGCATATCAATGAACATTGTCGTCATGAAGGCCTCACAATCAACAGTCAAAGTTACAGGCCAGCTCTTAACCATCATCCCAACACGTCCCTCACCCGAGTCCCCGACATCTTTTCTATGGAATGGAGGCTATGTGAAGGCTCGCTCTATCATCCAAGGAACTGAGGAATCGACAGATCGTGTCGTGGTCGTCAGCGTGCCTGGCTCACTCATTGAACCTGTTAATCCCGAGCCAACCTTCATCCGGTTTCAGGATGACATCAACCCTGACCACTTCCTGGAGATTAAAGGCGGGCAAAGCACTTGGGAAGTACGTCAAGATGCACTTCAAGCTGCTTGCGATATTTAATGGGCGAAGGCTGTTGAAACCAAAGTCCCTCTCAAATCCATTGTGTAAGTTTCACCTTCAGATGCAGTGATGTTCCCATATCGATCAATCGATGGTATGTGCTTGATCGCATCAGTCAATACACGTGTCGCTAATGGTTCTTAACAGGTACACCAGCTATGATCTTGATCGAAGCATACAATCTTCTCTCTGCGTCCAATGGAGAATGTGTTACAAGTTGCCCTCTCTGCCACGCAAAAGTCACCAATATGCGTGCCCACGTTGGTCAGCATATCTTGTGCGCGTCCATGAACACACCCGAGAAGGTCAGTCTCAAAGAACCGGTATGTTTTTGTTTCAATCGCTACTCTACATGATTAATTAATTTAAACAAGGTTGGTAATGCTCTTCCTTGTGGATTCTGCAGGCGTTCTGGACTCCCCAAATGCGCCATCACCATCAAGGTTCCTGCGAGCGGTACTCCAGAATGGGAAATGAAGTGCGCCTACCGACACTTATTCAAATACGGATTCGTGGATCATGGGTCAAAGAACAATCCCTGCTGGAATGTACCCTTGAAGTGTGGTCTTTGCTTCCCAATTCTCCCTCCTGAACCCAGAAGAAATTTGCGCAAGGTACCAGCAACTTTCGTTCAAAGCGTCTGGCACTACAACATGACCATGCATATTCTCACCGACCATGAAGAGTACGCCATCCCTGGACACAGAGAGGCAGGTGTTGTTTTACCTGGGAGTGTCTGGAAGTCTATGGTGTTAAGTGAGCTTGAACAAGCTTCTGCTGGCATCCCACAAGAGTGCAGGCAACCCTCACACAGTGCTGCGGCTCCGGTCGAGCAGGGGAAGGAGAATATTCCACTGGCCTTGGGTTCTCGCTCTCTCAAATGCTCAGCAACAGCATCTGCGGGACCCATGACATCCAAACGTACTCGCATTGCTATCCAACCTCTTCAGACTGTGCATACTTTACTTGTGCAATCATTTCATCATATGTTTTGCCTTCGCTATCATATTTTGATCTGTTGATCTACTTGTGATCCGTTGATGTCTGTCATAACACTTTCTTCATGCTTGCTATGTTTTCATTTTACGTATTTGTAGTCTACAAATTATACTCGCAAGTACAATGATACTTTGCCTTGCGCTCTTGTTGCAAACACCCAACAATTTGAATCATTTCGATTGTATTCACTCAAAGTCCTATTGTACTTGCAAGCTGTGAATAATTACTATATATGGTTTAATTAACGTGACAGTAACACTGTTACGGTGGTGGTGGTACTATGGTAAGTTTGTCCAGGTTGATATCATATATTTGATTTCCCCCCACCTCTTGCTCACCCTTACTGGTATGCTTGTCTTATCAAAAAATTTCATGTCAATGTGGAATACTACAACTCCTTGGACACAATTTGGTCCTGTCCAAAGTGTATGAATGTCCTTTTCATTCAATGGTTCAAGTATGACAATACCCCCTTCAGATTTGCTACAAAGAGGCCCTAACACCTTGAGCTCTTCGATGATGAAAGCCCTGACACATCCAGATTTATTGATCTAGAGTGTGTCATTAGGGGTGTGCACATAATCCCAGGATTTTCTTATGGCCATTCCCAACAACTCATTGAGCCAATGATTGCATGATATGAGGAGGACCCAGATTGAAAATTTTATTATATTAATATGTATGCACATTTCATTTCGCCTATCTACCAACTACTGACAATATCAATACTATGTATGTAGGTTTGTGGACAGAGATAATTTATGTGATTTTGTGGTGGTGCTGTTGGTCACAAGGCTATGTGAGGGTGGGACAACATATTGCAGCAGGATGATCATGTCATCGAAGACCTGGATGATGAAGCCGAGGAAGATATTAAAATAGATGATGAAGATAGTTGTGACAAGGAACTAGATGAGGAGGATATTGAAGGTAATGAGAGTGAGGATGAGGATAATATTGAAGGTGATGAAAGCGAGGATGAGGAGGATATGGAAGGTGACAAGAGTGAGAATGATGAGACTGATGAGGATGAGGGAGAAAGTGATGAGGATGACTGGATAATAGCTGATTACAGGCAAGTACTTGATGATAATATACTTGCTGGAAAAGACTATGGTGCTCTCTAGGTACTTACATGGGTTTCATGCATTTTAATTTTATAATTCTATATAAAATACATTGCATCTATCTGATATATATCTGACTACTACTCTATTAGATGATTTGTGTCTGACAGACAGTATGTTTGATGTCAGCATGTTGCAACAATATTTCAAATGTTGGATATCACACTTGATGGCATCAGAAAATCCAACATATCATGTGATGTCTGGATTTGGTAATTTTGGTGATGAAGTTGTTACATTGTCAATGGTAGTTGAGGTGTATTGAAATCTATTACATATGATGTTGATTCAGAAGGTAACAAATTTGCTGTATGTGCTCTGGTGCACATTCCAGAGAGTGCTTTGTTTGTACCCGGTCTTGCTGAGGGTGTTGTGCCAATATTGTCTGTGACAAGTAGTTTTGTGGTTTCTACAAATGCAAAGAAGATTCAAGTCAGATGTACACAACTGCCACTGTTACCAGACTGGGCATTTACTGACTTTAAGGCTCAGAGAAGCTTTATGATCAAAGTTGTTGTTGATCTCACTGGTGCCAAATCACTACAGAGCAACTATGTGATGTTATCATATGCAAGTTATCTGAAAGACATTGCAATTTTGTGATGCTTTTCCTCTGAAACACTATGGGGCATTGCAGGATGATGCTCAAGAAGAAATGCACCAGCTAGAAAGAGTAGTTACTTTCACATGACAAAAATATTTAGCTTGCATTAAGAAGAATAATTAACTTATGTCAGAACCATTGGACTAAAAGAACACAAATACATGTCATGTGATGATATCACATGATTGACATATTGCATTCATACATTGTTTACCATGTTGTGACTAGTTGGTAATGCCATATAATGGCCCAATTTTTTCTTTCTTTTGCATTTTTCTCAAGTGGCCCAGGATTAGATGTCTCAAGCTGCCAGGCAATAGCTCTGGGCTAGTAACCACTTGAGAGACCCTCACCTAGGGAAACTAGCTTTTGCTCAACATCTTATTCATCATCAAATCATACATACTGATATATTCAATATCTATACTTATACATGGTATGCTTGTCTTTCCACATTCATCCAACCTTCACAAAGATCCTGACATCCCTCACTGGGTCATGTCCAGATGATTGAAAGTCAGCTGCCTCTCCAATACCCAACTTTGCATTCAAACATGATTCTTTCCTCATTTGCCAGTTTCAAAACTCACCACTACCCTTAAGCAACTGAAAACATCACTGTTGTTATTGTTAGAAGATTGATGTATTCAGATCAGATGCTCAGTTATCATATATCACAACTCCTATATCCAATCTCTCTCAATATACAAAGTAATGAACATGACTATGGGGTCATATATGGTGCAGTATACTTATGTGCTGCTACTTTGGTGCAACCACCAAATTGAGGGCCAAAAAATTCCAACTCTACACTCATTGCCAAAAATGATAGGTGCAGTGACTGCAGCTTCAATGTTAGTATACAAGGTATTGAATTGTAAGTTGCAACAGACAAGTATACCATATGTACAAACAAAAGTTAATTATTTCAATCTTTTTATAATGACCTGCAGGTACCACAAAGTTGCAGCTACTTGGACGAGACTCGCTCAACAAACTTAAGTATATCCCACTACTGTGCAGGAGCCCAACAATGGCAGCAACAACAGCAAAAGCAACAGCGATGACAATGACAACAATGATATCTTCAATTGCAGGTATACTGTGGTGTTCACTGCTTGTTGTCTGACTCTGACAGTGACTCAGAATTTGAGATGGATTGGAAGTCAGACTCAGAATCTAATAGTGGAGAGAGTATTGTTGAGCTGGAGGGTAAAGAGCTTGAAAGTAGTTTGGCACAGTTGAGAAATGAGGTTAACTCACTGGCAGAACCCACACCTTATCAGAAGGTGGCCAGACTCAAGATGAGCAAGAACTGAAGAAAGCTGAGAGAAGCCGAGGGTTAGGGTATGATGGACGCTTAAAGCTCACACAGGAGCACAGACTGTATAGTATTTATACTTGAGAAGATTTTTGTGAATATGTAAAGACAAGGTGAGTAGGACTTTTTAATGAATAACCTTATCAGACTGAAATGTCTACTGGTGTGGCTGTTCAGTACTGATCCCTAAATTAGCATGATGTGTGCATTTATGCAAAAAAGTGCTACACAAAAGCCACTAGCATACAATCGACATCAGACAGTGTGCCCCGGAAACACACAATATGTTCCAAGCTTGCTGGGCTTCCTTTCCAATTTCTTGAGTAATGAAGATGATAACAGGGGCAGCAACATCAATGTGGATCACAGTGATGATCATGATAGCACCAGTCACATTTCCTCAGCACTACCTCATAAACACCAGAAACTTGAGGTTCCTTACAATGAGTAGCAAAAAAAAGCAAGCCATAACGCAGAGCATGCATACAAAGATATCATGAAGCATTGCCCCCCAGAAGCTGGCAAAATTCACAAATAACAAACTTCTTCATACCGAAGCTACAAAATATGTTGAGGGGCTTGTACAGACTGAAATGCCTCAGGGGCTAAAGAGATATATTGAGCTTGAGCTCTTTCCTTGCATTTACATGAAGGTTAGACATGAAATATCATTAAGCACAGCTCATTGCTGGCTCCATCATGAAGGATTTCAGTTCATGGTATACAAAAATGGCCTGTATTTCAATGACCATGATCAACCAGATGTTGTCAAATATCACTAAAATGTCTTCCTTCCTGCAATGAATGAATATGCATATCATCTTATTCAATATGTTGTTGGAGATGTTAAATCGGAGTCTGATATTCCTCCTTCCAATTTTGTTGAAACATAGCTTGTTCTTTGTGCACATGACAAGATGACAACTCAAGCAAATGATGAACAATCAATAAGCTGTGTGATGGATGATGAGTACAAGCTGAGAAAGGAGTGGGTTGAGGATTGCATTAGAGCAATATCATTTGCTCGACTGTTGGACATCTTGAGGAAGCAGCACACACCATTGAGTACGGCAAGAATTACGAGTGATACTGGAATGGGGAAATCTTTGTTGTGCAGGTGGGTGTCATTGTTTAGATATTATGCATGAAACTGAAAATAGTGAAAGCTCTGTGATAAAATTATCACAGCATTCAAACATGCTTATGGACCTGGTTACCAGGCATTGTTCTTCATTGATAATTCTCAAGGACACTCAGCATATGTAGAAGATGTGTTGCTATTTTCACCCATGAACATAAATCTAGGGAGCAAGCAGGCATGGATGAAAGCTGGTTGGTTTATTGATGCTGGCAGGCAAAAGGTCTAATTCAATGTATTTCTAGTTGTACATGCTCAAATGAATAAATAGTTGATAAAGGAGAGTCTTTAGAGTTGTAAAGGGTGCTGGATAGGATAGGTGCCTATAGAGTTTTTAGCAGCATCATCATTTTTGTTTGCCCACTTATAACAAAACTCACTCACTCAAGTTGGTCTACACTACCATCCAACATTTCAAGTGGAGGGGCAAGATTTGATGTGTAAAGAAAATAGACATTGTATTCTCAGTGGACTTCTGCTTATAACAATTCTGCAGGCGTGAAAAGAAAAGAATTGTGTTCATTCCACTTCTTCAATAAGTTTCCTGATGTGTCGTCGCAATACAACCAAAGAGGCATTGCATATATGCAAGCATCTGATGCCTAAACACACTATTGGTTACCTTCAAAAGAATGGTCAAAGTTAATAGCTGCAATTCACCGTTCAGTTTATGTTTAACACCTAAACATATATTTGCAAAGTGTAATAGACAAAGCAATCAAATAACTCTACCATAGATTGAGTATGTGCGAGGTAGACCAGATGTTGCTTCACTCAAATCCCAGTTTTGAATGATATAAGAAGATCATCTTCTGATACTTCAAATGAATGAAAGCCCACTATGATCCTGTCAAGTCATGGCAGGTGTGGCCCCATGGTATGCACACCATCGATATGGTCACTGGCTTTCAGCAGATGGATGATAGGTAAAATCCACCTCCAGCACGAGTTGTTCCCCCTTGTCTTCAGAGTCCCCTATGTCAAAGCCACCTACCACTACAATCACAAGATATGGCAGGTGACAGATTATGCGGTCTTTGCTGAGCATGAGGCTGTGGGTCATTTGTCATTGGGTCTTTGGTCGCATTACCTCAACACTCATCGCAGGGCACTTGGGCAGCAGAGCAAGAAGCCTTGCAAAGCTAGGTAAACATATTGCCCCCTTAGAATATTCTGCCTCAATTTATTAACCATTTGTTTACCTCACTCATCACTCGTCCATGTCGTAGTTATCTTTTGCAATGTTATGATGTTTTTTGTATTGAAATCTTGACATTGCGGTGAAGAATGATTGAACTATCTTATTTTTCATGGATGGTTTAGGCTGAACTGCATAAAAAAGGATTGGGCGGTTGAACAACTGCATCAAGCATAAGGAGTCAATGGATTGAACTACCTTCTTTTTCTTTTTCTTGCAGCCTAAATTATCCACAAAAAGAAGGTAGTTCAATCCATCGACCTCTTATGCTTGATGCAGTCGTTCAACCGCCCAATCCTTTTTTATGCAGTTCAGCCTAAACCATTCATGAAAAATGATGGGAAGAATGGTTATAACATTGGCATTTAAGTAATTCTAAGTAAAACATGTGTGATAAGGCCTTTTACCCTATACATGCAGTGTAGCTAGAATAATATGATTGCACCGAATGATCATCTCGTCTAAAAAGAGCTTGTACTTGACTGGTGTCATCGTGTGACAGATGTTGTGGAAGGCACCAAACCACACATTGATCTGCTCTGCGATCAAAGAGTTGAAGTAGTACCCACCATCCTCATCCAACAACTCTGGGTAACCCTTCATGTCGCAGTGCTCGCGACACAAAGTGTCACTTGCCTTATGCTTCATGCGGTGATGGAATGCATCAATGCACATGCCGATGCCATCAAAGAATGATCTGACGGTGTCATGCATGGTATGAACTACATACCATACTGTATACGTATATGAGGTGATAAGGAAGGTATGATTTACCGCCTGTCACAAAGTCACTCTACTATTTTCCCTTGACCTGTTAGCCTATTTTCAGTTTCTACTTTACTCTGTGTATTTGTATTTATATTTCGTGTATCTCCGTTTGTTTACATTTGTTTCAGTCTCTTTCTATTTTTCTAGGCTCTTTCAGCCACCTGAATTTCCCACAATCTTGTGAGCTTGCTTATAAGCATGTCATGTGACTGGGAAATGATTTGTAAGGATTTACTACTTGACTCATCATGTTTTGTCATGATTTGTCATGCTTTGTAAGACTTACAGTTGTATTTGTAAGACATTAGTAAACAGGATGATTCAACACACCAAATGGCCTGGTTTTCTTACCAATCCATGTGATGACTCATGCCATTTACTCA
>KN835419.1:0-34448 GCA_000827255.1 Suillus luteus UH-Slu-Lm8-n1
AAACGTGGCCCTTCGAGGCTGCCGACTAAAAAATGTGCACCTGCTAAACGTCGAAGTGCTTTGCAGACTCGGAGGGTCCAGCCTGAGAGAGGTAAGAAATGAAAATAGTCATTGTTTGGTGTATGTAGTGGGTGTCCCTATGATAATAAGATAAGGAGTACATACAACTTGATCTGACAGTTGAATGTAGGCCCATAGTAGGCACGCTTGAACTGGCGCGTCAGTGGCCGCGTCAATGTTCGTCAGTGCCGCGTCACATGCGCGTCACGCTGCGTCACGGCCGCGTCAGGCGCGGCAGGACCGCGTCAAAATAGCTACGCCCTTGTGTGGCTGTGCCAGCCATGTCCCTATCAGTCTAAACCACAAATTTAATTTCCTTACACTTTCAAAAACATTCAAACCGAACGCTCTTCTGAGCGTCGGTATTCGACCACACGCGCTGGCTACCCTCGTATGCTCGAAAAAATTGCTATCGGAAGCTTTTGGCGCAGGCATTGTTCCGAGTAATGCACGTTCTATCCAGACATCAACCACGACGTCCTTGAACGGCCACAGGTTTTCTCGCTCCGCAAGGAAGCTGAGTTTCCTTGGTATCCGGAACTATTTCAGTGGCCTTGAGAGACGCGCCAAGAGACACAATCACGAACTTTTGGTCGTCCGTCGAGTGCAGTTTTCGGTCTCGTGTCCCTCGCGAGGTTCAGCGCAGGCGTTGCTTCGGACACCGACGCATTTGAGCACCCCAGCCGAAGATCATTATGTTGGAAATCATGTCCTTCGTCCACTTTCTCAGCGTTTTGACTGGCGGCTAAGAGCCACTTCACGCATCAACCGTACTCAACCATTGGAAGGTCAACGGCACAGGAGATACGTCAAACGGGTAATTCCTCCCCATATCCGTGTTCGAGAGGGAGAACCATTTTTTGAACAGATTCAAGCGTACAACGAACAGTTCGTCGCTCTTCTGAATTTTGCACTTGCATTAAATTAGTCGTTTCGCAGTTTTTTACCCCTACTGGAATCCGAACAAACTCAGGATGAGGAAGTTTTGAGGGAGCGACTGTCCACCTGGTCGTTGCTTCGATTACAAGAAGAAGGGTATACCTTGACGGGTCTGTCTGCTTTTTGGATGGGTGCACCAAAATTTGGACGTCCTGTAGCTTCATTTTCTCTTGGTCCTGGCATTGACTTGCCAGAACATAGGTTTGAGTAAGTTGTTGTCCTGGTTGCCGAGCAAGCGCACTTACTCTGTCCAGGAATGGTACCCAAGTTCTTGTTTCAAGGTTCGATCCACTTCAAGAGCCACCACGCCGAGGAAGCGTCCTTAACAGTACTGCATCACAGCTGCGCATAGTATTTGAAGAGAAATTCGAAGATGAACTTGACGGTTGCTGGCGTTTGGACATTGGACGGTCTAACATCGTATTCATTCGTATGCGAGAAGCCATCTCTCGATTCCATCAAGACCCGCAAGCACTAGAGGACCCTCTTTTGATATCCCCCCCAGATAACCAGTTTATTCTCCACGGAACACATTTGCGAGACGTTCTTTTGCGTTCATTTTCCCCAGATAGCCCATCACTGCATGTGCCGTTGCAACCTCCAGATGAGGTTGAGTACGTGCCTCGAGGAAGATTGGAACATGACAGTCGCGAGGTGCGAGAGCACGGAGGCGCGTTCAAGGAAGACATGCACATCCAAAGTTGGGCAAGGCGATACTCACAGGTCAATCCAATTGTGATAGATGGCGATCCGGTCCTTGAGGGCCTGAATGCCACGCAGATTCGAGCGATTGCCTTGATGATCGGCGAGCGGATCAGTCTTGTTCAAGGAGTACGTTTCATCTTGTCAAGTGATATTGAACATTAAAGGACATTTACTTCAGCCGCCTGGTACAGGCAAAACGAGAACCATCATCGAAGCCGTGAAATTACTCAAGGTTCGATTTCCTCGTACCGATTTAATGTTTGTCTCTGAGGTGTTATCCAAGGCCCACTTTGAAGTGCATCACCCTCTTCTCGTCTGCACCTATACCAATGTTGCAGTCGACAATCTCGTGGAGGGCTTTGCAGCGGCTGGCGTGAAACCCCTTCGAGTCGGGTTCGCTGCTAAAATCAAATCGTCTCTACATGAATACACGTTGGAAGCGAAGCTGGAGGCACATCCTCTCAAGCCTAAGGTCGACCAACTTGTAAAAGAACAGGAAAACGTCGAACGAAAGTTAGAAGGGCTGGAATCTAGAATCATTACGGCTGAAAAATCGGGCAGTGAAAAGCTTAGTAGTATGCGCACTGCGGTAACAATAGCGGAGAGGCAAGTTTTGGCGGTGAGAGCGAAACTGTATGCGCTTCATCAGGAAATGCTCAACGATATCATTTCCGCGGCTGACGTTGTGAGTGATATACTTTCTGCTCTACTTTGCCTCGGGCTCACGACTCCTTGGCAGATTTGCACGACGTGCATCACATCCGCCAGTGCTGCACTCAATATTCTCGACTTTCCGGTTGTGTTCTTAGATGAGGCTTCCATGTCGACAGAACCAGCATCACTCATTCCTTTGATGCGAGGAGTGAGCCCGATTGAGCTCTTTCCCGTATTTTCGTTCTGACCATTAGTGCAGTCTCAGCATGTTGCCCTGATCGGAGATCACAAACAATTACCTCCCGTCATCACCAGCCGCGAAGCGCAACTTAACGGTCTTGGGATCAGCCTATTTGAGAGACTTACTGAAGAAGGAAGTGCGTGATTCTGATCCCATCTGTCGGGAGATTTCTTATCACGAATATCAAATTATAGTTGTTCCTTCAATTATGCTTGATGTGCAGTACAGGATGCACCCTTCTATTTCTAGATTTCCATCATCAGAGTTCTATGATTTTGCCTTGCAAGACGGGACGCTGGACTCTGCTGGTAGCATACACCCTATGCTTCTTCCTCCGCTGTCAAGTCACCTCGAGCAAAATGTTCTCACTGGCCACCGCCCCTCTGTCGTATTTATTGATCACGGCGGTGGAGAAACTTCCAAGGACCGCGGCGTGGTGAACTGGAATGAGGCTCACATTGTTTGCAGCATCATTGAAGACCTACTCTTGCAAAACGAGGTGAGAGCTGCCTGGTTTCCGGTGATGTCCAACTGACATTCTTTCCAAGGATTTGCAAGGAGCGAACATAGGTGTCATTGCGCCATATGCTGCGCAGATTTCACTCTTGTCTCGCCTTTTAAACACCGACGCCAAATATCACAGGCGCTTCGAATCTACTCTTGGCGGCCATCGAATGATGCAGCTTGGCAGTATCGAAGTGAAGACGGTGGACGGGTTCCAAGGGCGCGAGAAGGACGTCATCATCTTCTCGACCGTGCGAAATAATACGTCGGGGTACATTGGGTTCCTTGCTGACAGACGTCGATTAAACGTTGGTCTGACGCGTGCGAAGAGGGGGTTGTTCGTTGTTGGGAGTATCGGTACTCTGAAGGCCGGGTGGGTGGGCAAGGGCCGGCTAGGTGAGAGTCCTGCCAAGTTAAGTAAAGGTGCTGAGGCTTGGAGGAGATATGCGAATTATCTCCTCGAGGGAAACATGGTGATGACCCTTAGCGGAGATAGGTTAAGGGAAGTGCTGTATGGGCACGCGCCAAAGGCGACGTCGAGCTGAGTCTTTCGACCAGTGGATAAAATAATATTGGATATTCATAGCGCTATTGTGTCGCACTGCCTGTGCCACTATCAGAAAGGACGTAAGTTTTCGACGCCGAAATTTGCTAGAAGTTAGAACCCTCTGAGGCTATGTTTTCGATCATTGATTGACACTTTCGGCGCTCATATTACGTTGTACCCATGGGACAATCCGGGCCCAGCTTGACATGCAACGTATGCAATTTTCGCGACCCTGACAAAAGGCGGTCCACTTGAAACTTGTGGTATGCCTCGTTGGACCCGGAGAGATCGTTCCGCTTCAGTTCGTAAAGGATTCGACGCTAAACATTTTTCTAATGTATGAATGAAAAAAAGGCCGCGGTTTGATATATATATGCGGTAGTCTGAAAGCCTTGAAGTTGCGATTTGGCTGGACGATAGGCGTGATCCAGATCCGAACCGCATAACTTGAAGCGGCCCCGGCGCCATCGCTGGAATCACTCTGCTGAGACCCACGCTTTGTATGAAGGGTGAAGGGAACTACTAAATACAAAGATTGCCCCGGTTGTTGACATTGGGCGTTGAATTTGACAGACATACGTGGGTGTGAAATCAAGGCTAAATCACATTTCAGAGTTGTTCACAACAAGTGACGACCCTGTTTGTGGTGAGGATTCGCAGCTCAGGGCTTGAGACTTCGATGGTGTTGTGTTGCACGCAGCTCGTAAAGGGCCTAGTGGTTCGCATGAGATTCGGTAGGCTTCTATGGTCACCGAGGGCATGATATATAGACTAACGGAAATCCGAAAAGGGAATCTATTGATCCGTTATGCCTCATTGTAGACTATACGTATGGACCCGACGCGGTGCCGTGTCAGGGTTGGTGTCGAGGGAGGTGAGGGCTGCTGCGACCAACGAGGATCCGGGAGAGAATTGAGTTGAGTTGGTGTTCTTGGATAAATTGTTGATCAAGGAAGCAAGTTGGATGATGAATTGAATCGATGTTGAAGCAGGTTTACGTAGTTACGTATGGAGCGGAATGGAGCGGAAGTAACCGTCCGAGTGAGCACTTCACGTGGGATGCTGAGGCGACATATCGCACTCTAATTTGACGGTGTGAACTGTGGTGACGAAATTCGAGTGTAACGAGCGTCCTTCCAAGACACTTCAAAAGCGCCTTGCAAAGTCGAATGGGACTACCCACTTATTTCCCTCTTTCCTTGTCACGGCGGAGACAAGCCTTTTGGTAGTACTTTCTCTATTTCAGGTTTCAAGAAGTTCAACTACGAAGCCCACTCGAGTTCCATTACGATCTTCAATCACTTTAATCTGCAAATCGTTCAGTCTGCCCTCTTACCTGGCAACCAACAAAAATGCCATCTCCGCTGGCGGTATCACCTTCAAATAGGACAGCGCTCGACACCACTCGTCGTGGTACTTCACCTATGACTTTCATCCCATCCCATGCTGTTTCTTTCGAGAACATGTTGCGTCAGTTTCGCAAGCTATCTTCATCAACCCCCTCATGTAACTCCTCTTATCCCCTGGTGCACCTCGAGTCGGTCGGACCTAATTGTATTCCTCGATCGGCTAATTCACAGCCGCCTTCACCCCTGGCCTGCCTGGGCGCTCCGTTTATCCCTGTATCCTGCCAAATGTCAAACAATTCAGACATCGCTGTCCCAGCGTATCACCGCTTTCACAACGACTCCCACTTGAATTTGTCTCCAACATCCTCAGGAAGCAGTGAGGGCCTCTCCTTGCCGTCGTGCGAGTTCCCTGCTAGTCGGTCATTATTTGAGCAATTCAGAAATACACGATCACGCGTTCTGCTCGTAAGTACCTTGCTTCTTCCTTCGTTTCATTCTTTGATAAGCCGTTTACAGCTTCAGAAAGATCGTCGTTGGCCATTGTCATCATTTGTATCGTTCTTTACAGAGGTAAGCGCAACACCAGTAGAACTGTCGACGTACGTGTTAAATGATAGTCTGAACAGGCACGAGATCGAGGCGCCTTTGTCAAACCGCCAGTGTCGATGTGGGCCCCAAACGAGTGCATTGAACCAAACGACGTCTGGGCAATATTTCAGTCCCACGAGGATGTAAGCGGCACCTTCTTCTTTATATGGCATTTAATTCCCTCGATCGGCTTGTTCCCCTGATCCCGAAACGCATCGCTTCTGTTTTTGGCAACTGCCAGGTAAACGTGTTTTCCACGTGAGAGCAGGTTGTGCAAAGGATACCGTTGCATTACTACCAGTCAGGCACATAATGTGGTATATCGATAATTTATTCTCCTCGCTGGCTTATTTTTTTTTTGTTCATCCACTTTCACTGATTATCCGATGTTAAATATGTTAAATATGCTGACTATGGCTCTCTTAGGCCTGCACAACGCTTTCTCTCTCTCACCCCTCCATCACTATCACCCCTGCTCTTCAGAGCGATTTGGAGCCTGTAGATCGGCTACGCAGAGTCGATTCCTCGTTGAAGGTGAGTCATGTACGATCATCGATGTGTGCATCGGCTCAACCTCGCCTCCAGAATTCTTCTGCGATCTCATATCCTGCTGGACTCCGCATGTCCTTGTCAACACCTGACCTTCACAAGTGCATACAATTTGGGACGCCCGCATTCGCGCAGACAATCGGAACACCAAACGACGAATTTGTCATCTCCAGCAACCCGCCCAACCCGCGGACAACATTCAGACTGGGTGATTGGATGTAAGCAATTTCTCCTTTTGATTGCCAATTTGCAAACACCGCTTTTGTTTGTGATCGTGTTGTGGAGTTCCAGATTTTTAGGGGCAACTTTATTCGCAGAGTCCGTGCTGACTAGTTCTTCAACAGATGCAATTCGCCCAATTGCGCTGCCCACAACTTTGGGTGAGTTCTATTTTTTTTTTGACACGGTCATCGTATTTTGGTGTTGTCTTTCACTCCCGTTGAATTGGAGGGTTCCGACGGCGGAGCTAGGAGACCACGTCACATCCTGAACTCCCTCGATCATCATATGCGTCATCATTACCTACTTTGAATTACCATCCGTATCTTTGGATTGTCCGATCCTCGCGATTTCCCTCTGCCTTTTGATCTCTCATGCAGGATGGTACTGACTGATGCCTTTCCTTGTATGATTCTACACAGACGTAATTTAGCTTGCAGAGGCTGTGGATGTCCACGTTCTGAGAATCAACCCCCAACGATGCAGCGACAAGGCTCCTGTGGGCCACCCGCGTCGCGTCTTCCTGTATCTCCCCGATTTGTCAATCCGTCCGGACACACGCCCATGCCCCAAAGCAGTCTTTCTTCATCAATTGCCTCCCCTCTTTACCCCAGTGCCGGCCATAACGTGCGCCATGCACCCCCACCTATCCAGCCGAGTATAATGAGTGCAAAGCCTCCCTCCCCTGCCCACCCTCTCCTCACTCCGTCTGGTCGTTCTTTTGCGGTCGGAGGCAAAGTGCAAAACGTTTCTTCGGACTCGTTGTCGCCGTGCGTCATGTATTGGCCGGACAACGAATCGTTCCCAGAACAAGGTCAGATTCGACCAAGCAGCTTGATGGTCGTTCCGGTAAGCATTGCGCTCCGTGTCTATTCCAAGCTGACAAGTATTGCCCCCTAGCAGCCCCCGATCCTGAACACTGGTAACCGTGGGCCTATTGAACATCAGCCTGGCGATTGGATTTGTCAGAAGTGCAATTATTTGAACTGGAGACGCCGCAAAGTTTGCCAGACTTGTTTCCCTTGTAGGTGTTCATCAACTGCAATGTTAAATTGTTATGAACTTTTTGCAGATGCTGAAGGAAATGGCGATTCCATCTCCGCTGCTGTGCAAGCGGAGCGCATCAACTTACTTACGTCGCTTCTTGCTCAGAACCAGCTTCCGCTCGCGAGTGGCCCCCCATCCCTTCCATCTCAGGCCCCCCGGTCTCATTCCATGACACCCCCGCAACGCCGTCGTATGTTCATGGACAATGTTCCTCAGAGTCAAGTACCGTATCGATCGCGCTCACATTCCAACTTTGACGTGGGCACCCAATATTCGGACTCCCAGTTCATCTATGAAACGTCCGTTCCCCGTCGTACTTCGCCATCTTCGTTCCAAAGCCTTGGTGATCTCGAGGACCATCTTCCCTCCAATATTCCTGCCCCTTTGCTTCCCTCTTTCTTGCAGGATATCGTGCAATCCCCCACTCTGTCTCCGAGTTCTACCTCATCCACTGACCTCTCTCCAGAGGATTATGACGATAGTTTCTCTTCGGGGCGCTCATCATTTGGGAAGGACCGCATTGTCACGAACGACTCTTCTTCGAACCTGCCTGTTAGCAACATCTGGAAGCTGAACGACGAGGAAACGAAGGGTATCGCGGGTGTTGCATTGCCCAACATTGGCTTGATAGGGAGTAGGAAAAGCAGCCATGAGGCATTGCGCCGCCGACCCAATTCGCCTTGATTGTAAGCTCTTGTCGATTCACTTTGACGATCATGCTCACGTTGCCTTTAGTCATTAAGTATATATTATAAGCATAGGGAAGGATACCGACAAGCAAAGTCAAGTGCGGACACTACAGGTCTCCACGGATGGACATGCGGACAGCGTCCTGGGTATTGTACGGAGAATATGGTTAGAGTGATTTCCTGGTATTTTTATTTGTTCTTCCCCTAGTGCTGGCTCATATGACGGACTGCTTGCTTCGACGCAAGGCGTCCTTGCGCATTTTTCTGCTTCATTTTCGCACTTTCAAGTTGGATCTCGCAATCGCACCAGCATATTCTGCATATTGTTTATCTTGGTCATTTATTTTATCTTGGAGTTCTTACGCCTCCCTTATGTACTACTGCATAGTCTAATTTGTGTTCGTAAAAGTTTGCAATAGTATCGACGTGTCCACCAGTTTGGAGTTGACAACATTATTATTAATGACAGCACAATGTTTGTTTGTGCATATTAGCATCAGAAGGTGTTGCACAACAACGGACACCAAATACAAATAACGCGCTTTCCTATTCTGCCGATTTGCTTTTGCCGTCTAAGTCAAACACAGCATATACATGTCTGGTGTTGTAATACAAGCCCAACAATATCAACCTTCCGCCGCCACCACTTTCCTCACAACCCCATCAGGGGATGTGTCTGAAGAATCTGACCTCCTTCGTTCCATCCGTGCTGCCATTCGAAGTTCTGGTACTAACACTGTGAACACAACTTTTACCCCGCTCTTCGCAGGTGGATCGGAGTCCTGGATAGACCAAGAACTTTCTTGGAACGACTATTGCGTAGTCCTAAGCGAAGGAGGCGTTATCAAGAGGAAATGGGACCTCAGTCAAGAAAATCAGATCATCCAACATGCTTGCATCGGCAAGCTCATGCAGTCGACGGGATGCTCCAGTCGCCAGGCTCACGGCAGTGCTCACTATACGAGATCAAATGAAACACCCGGATCAACGAACATTTTTGGGCCATTCGCGTCGCTCAGAGATGAAACTAAAGCCGGCGAGGATATAGACGAGGAGGTATCGGGTGTGTTTGTGTTTTTGCGAAGTATTGGAAAGGTTTTCTTGCAGAACGGAATGGATTATACGTTTTCGCTTCCGTTTCTTGTCCATAAAGCTTGGCCGCTTCGTCCTCACGGTATCCTTATCCAGCGAATCCTTGATCCAGCTGAGGTCGACGAGGCTCGTGCCACTGGAGACGACATGTTACCCACCATATTCACCATCACGAGCGCCTTTTCGGAGCCTGAAGCCGTAGGAATCACGAGTGGCCTTTTGGGAGGCTTTGGTAACGAGCCTGTTGCTTTAGTAGATGAGGAAGAGAATTGTTCCAAACCGCTGGTCACTGTTCCAGCCAGCGACGAGGTTGTCTGGGTTTCTCCTGGTGTCCCTAATTCAACTGGCGAATTTTTGGTTACCTTTGATGCGGACAAAGGGGGTCTGTCTATATGGAGATATGCATACCTGAAGCCCAAAGACGCTCCTATGCCTCTTACCCGGACTAGACGTCACAGCACTTCACGCAAGGGCATGTCCGTCCCTGGGAATAGGCGACAATCGAGTGTTACCGATCTTTTGGAACTTGATCGCCGTCTACCTCCGTCATCTCAGGACATAGAGTTTGATGGCGATTTCCCTCCGCCGTTTCCGCCAATGTCAGGACTTCCGCTTTCCACAACAAGTGCTATCACTACTCAGCCGCCAATACCGGGAAGAAAACGGGACTCTATCACCCGCCTAGATCTCAGTTTGACAATGGACAGAATGGCGCTTGGAGGACAGAAAGACGTAGAAGTGCTGATCACCCCTGTTGAACATGGAAGAATGAAGGCGTCTTACTGGGCCCAGCAGTTGACCACTCATCAATTGGGAGGGAGACAGTAGGAGGTTATTGATACCTCACCTAAACACACACTCATGTTGTTGTAGACTGCCAACGCGTGATATCTCTGTTGCGTTATTTGATCAACGCTTTGATGGCAAGGCTCATCGCTCGCTCCTTGCAGTCTGCCTGCCCGAAGCTCATGTGATCGTCTTTATGATTACCATTGAGGAAGACAAGAAATCATTTGTAGTTGAGAGTCTCGGCACTCTGGAAGCCGTCGCAATCGCGTCAATACGCGCGACACGTGGTGACATTTTGGACCTCCTTGCGGTGAAGAAGGATGGTTCATTGTCATTGTTTACTCATGGATTGCACGAGCTCCGTATACGACTGAGGCTCGCGCAACCCTGGAACGGCGACAGCAACGATTCATTTGAGGTCATCTCACTTGATCATGTTGTAGCATTGAAGCATGTTTGCGTCTCGTCGGTATATATGGAGATGAGTGATGGGAAGGTCTATTACGCGCGACTGGACATGACCCCTCGCGATCCACTGGTGACCCAGGCCATACAGGTTCTGGCGCTTGTGATGCCGAAAGCTCAAGCTTTTGACCTACAGCGAAGATTCCTCGAGTCATGGTCACAGCGTTACTTCCGAACATCGCCTGGGTTCGAATTCCAGGAGTTCACGCTCGCACTTTTCGCGCTTCTAGAGCTCAAGCTTGTGTACCCTTTCAAGAACGACGAGTCCACAAGTTCTTCTGTATGGGAAAGATTCTCAGCCTTGTCCACTTCTTACCGTTCTTTCAACGACGATCCGGCTCTCAGACGCTTGAAGCTTCCTACACCCCCAACCACGCGACATTACTTCCTTTTCACTCCGAACGTCAACCCTCTCCTCGCACCTGTGCTCTATGCATTACACATGTTGGCAGAGGATCTCCGCTTAGTAATTCTTCGATACGAATCTCTCATGTTACTCGTTCCTCTGATATGTCAAATCGCGCACATCGTTCGACCCGAATGGGCAGATTACTGGAAGCGCCTCTGCCCTAATATCATGCCAGGATGGCCTGCGCCATCCACAACGCGTCAGTCTATATGTTTATTTCACCGAAATGTTCTCAATCTTCCTACTTAGGTATAGACATGTTGGACGACCGCATACCAGTCTGGCCACCAGATATGTCGGCGATTCTTTATGGAAGCATAAGCAATCCTGACTGGCAATTTCCTGCGTATGGAACTTCCCGACTAGCCCGTTCTTTTTCCATTGATCCATCATTTGCTTTTGGTGACGCCGAACCGCTCGTGTCCTTGCAGCGTCTCACGGCAGCCTATCTGTGTCTTGCTGACAAAATGGTGTCATCTACGCAAAAGCGGGCAGAACTGACTGTCGAAAAGCTCGTTGACATTCTTGGGACAGCGGAGAAGGGATCTGCGTTTCTTAATAGTCTTCCGTTGGGTATTGCGGCGCCCCTGAGAGAAGCAATCAGAACGTGCCAGCTGTCGCCTCCTTCTCACTGGCGCAAAGAGCATTATGATCTCATTGGCCGGCGTGACCTCGCTTTCAGCGTTTTAGGAACACAGCCAGAGCTCTCTCAGAAGGGCATTGCTCAGTCTCCTGAGACCTATATGGTAGGGACATGTAAATCAGGATATATTATAGCGACTAATCTGATTCTAGAACACCCACCGACGGGTGACGATTGGAAATCTAGCCGAACAGGCAAAATCAGCGAGCATCGGAGAAATCGATGCGGTCTCTGGAGTCGAGCTCGATCTCAAGGGATTTACTAAGATCCGTTTTGGCCAAGATCGCAGATTGGAAGAAGTGGCCCGTATGCTTTGTTCGTCAGCAGTTCCATCGGTTCGGCTCATAGAGCGCCCGGAATTGAAGTGAGCAGGATAATCGATAACTTAGGTCGAGGTTTCACTGACAATTCCTGCATAGCGAACATGACCAGGCGAAGGAGCAACAGCATCAAGTCGTTCGTATCGCGGAGCGAACGCTGGCACTACCATATGGTCGTGCTATGTTCACCTTTGGTTCTGTGTTAACTGTCACGAAAGAGGCCTATATCACCCCAAAGATGGAGTATGCAGTGAAGATTCAACCATCAAATATCACTTCTGCACCTGAGCTTGGCAAAATACCTATTGATTGTCTCAACTGGGGCGAGTTCCATAATGGTGTAGCAGCAGGACTACGCATTTCTCCAGAAGCTCGTGGTGTAGAGAGTTCGTGGATTGCCTTTAACAAGCCTTCCGAGCTCACACCAGAACATGCCGGCTTCTTGTTTGGCCTTGGGCTCACGGGGCACCTCAAGGAAATGCTCACATGGCATACCTTCGGATATCTAACCCCGAAACATGACTTGACCTCTATTGGTGTCTTGCTTGGTTTGTCAGCTGCGAACGCTGGGACAGGCAATCGCCATGTGACGAAGTTACTTGCCGTTCATACCCCAGCCTTGCTTCCCACGCAGAGCGTTGACCTGAACGTCTCCCTCATGACCCAAGCTGCTGGTTTGGCGGGAGTCGGTATTCTGTACCTCGGTACCAAAAACAGGCGCATGGCAGAAGTATGTCTTCATCAAATCAGCCGAAAAGACCTCGTGCAACCGGACCTCAGCAATGAACATCGAGAAGCGTATACCTACTGTGCTGCCTTAGCCTTCGGCATGACAATGTTGGGTCAAGGCTCTTCCGTACCCGCAGATCTCTCATCACTCAACCGCCTCCGCGTCCTTGTGCATGGTGAAGGAAAGTCGGTCGTGAACTCTCAAACACGGCCCACATTCGACGTCAATATCACCTCGCCGGCAGCCTCTATCGCACTGGGGCTAATGTATCTCAAGACGGAGCGACGAGATGTCGCTGACATCCTGGTGATTCCTAGCACGGTCTTAGAACTGAACCGCATACAACCTAGTTTTTTGCTTATGCGAACCATTGCAAGATCTTTGATCATGTGGAACGATATTGCCTCGACATCGCAGTGGTTACTTGCTCAGGTTCCCGAATCTATCGTGAAGGCCATGCACGATCACGTCCGAGGAAAACCAGCCGACGATGCTATCGAGCTTGCCTATTACAACATAATTGCAGGTTGTTGTTTTGTTATTGGTTTGAAGCACGCAGGGACAGCACGTCACGAGGCATATATTATGCTCTCGAATTATTTCGATATGTTCAGTAGATTTGTGGCCGCTAGTGGTAAACTTTCCTTACGAAATTTACGAGACGTCATACTAAATTTCTGATGCTTTCCAGGCCCTGCCTTTGATCACAAGATCAAGCGCTCTGCTGTTCGTGAAGGCTTGAACCTCATTTCCATTGCGCTTTGTATGGTCATGGCGGGTACCGGGGAAATCACCTGCCTACGACGCCTGAGATATGCATATGGCATGTATCACCAAGCGTTTCGGTATGGTGTCCATGTTGCGACTCACCTGTCGCTTGGTTTATTATTTCTCGGGGCTGGTCGGTATACGCTCGGAACTTCAAATGCCGCAATAGCTTGCATGGTCGTTGCCTTTTTCCCCCGTTTCCATCATGTTTCATCGGACAACAAAAGCTATCTCCAGGCTCTTCGCCACCTCTGGGTTCTTGCAGTCGAACCTAGATGCCTTATGGCACGGGATGTTAATACCAAAGAAGCAGTCTATCTCCCAGTCAAAATCACCACGAAAGAAGGGGCCGAAAAGGGTGCAACGCAGTTGATATCGCCCACGCTGATACCGGATTTCAACAAACTTTTGTCCATTAGAATCGATACACCCCGCTATTGGCCTTTCTTTGTGGACCTTGAAAACGTACCACAGCATAGGAGAAGCCTGTTAAAGCACCAAACACTGTACGTGAAGCGACGCACGGCTTTCTTGAGCTACACGGAGGACCCTAGGGGGAGCAGAAGTCTTTTCGTTCGCTCCGGTTCATCCGCTGGAGATGCTGCAACTTTAGACTTCCCGCAGTTGACCGACACGAAGGCACACCCCGCAAGCGACCTAACTCATTTCATTTCATCTTTCTCCAACGACACCCTATTTCTTGCTTTCGCAGATCATTTCTCACGCGATGACGGTAAGACTGTCCAAGAGAGAGTCTTCCATAATTACTGTCACGCGGTCCTGCTTGATAGCATTCTTCAGGATAAGATGGAAACATTGCAGTCCCATCTCATGCTCTATCAATATCGCACTCAATCGCCATCGAGCAGCTACTTCCATCTCCGTCTGCAAGACCTTCGTTTTACTGTCGACTTTTACAGCAAAGTTTACGATCGGCGATTCAGCGGGAAATCAGACAATAATATTCGGCCCTCTCTTATTCGCGAAAACACTGTCTCTGGCGCATTACAAGCCTTGGATGAGCGCCTTACAGAAGTCCAAAACTCTACGGCCCTTAATATGGTTTTTGGCAGATATGCGCGTGGGGAACTTATAGTGGAGTCCGAAGATACTCCTGAAGTATCGCGTTGGCTGGCTTGGTATCTGCTGCGCCATGGTGTACCGTCGGCGTCGCTGCTAGCAATCCTCAAACAACTTGCACAAGATGCTCATGCACAATGTGCCGCTCCTGGGAACGTTGATTTGAGGACGCTGGATGAGGGCATCAAGGAAGTTCTAAGAGGGACGGGGACAAAAATGAACACGGTGTTTGGGTCGGGGTGGTCGGGTCCGTCTTTGGAGAGGGTTATTGATGCATGGCAGAGACATTCGTAGGACATGCTGATTCCGTCGGTGACTTCGTCCTGTTTATCGTCAGTTGCAAATTGAATTGACACATCGTTGATAGAGAAGGCGCAGCAGATGCTGAGATAATCATACAATACTATTGTAATTTGTGGAGACAAAACAGTGGGTGTTCGCCGCCGGGTGTCGACAACTTCGTATAAAGATAGTTCTTCCAGATCGATCCCAACGATCTTGCGGAGAACTCCACAATATTGTGCTAGACCACACCGGAGACCGCACTTGAATCATGCTAGCCACATATATGGGTGCTTCGCCACAAGCTGCTGCTATGCTAATAGCGTCAACTCCATGGCGCAATTACTCGTGCCTCCCTGGGCTCGTGCTGCATACTATTCGTTTCACCTGGAAATATAGCACTTACGCATACTCCATATATAATTATCATATTCGTTTCACCGGGATTATGATATCACAGGAAGATTGAAACGCAATTTCGATTTCATCTGATTCGATGTGAGGAATTCCTCATGGACTTATGACAAATTCAATCTCTTGCTGATGAGAGGCGAGCACAGGTTCGTATATCTTTAGGTGATCAACGTGGTGATAGCTCGAGGGGAATCTATCGTAATATAAGAATTGACGCTACAGTGTAGAATACCGTCTCCGCAGCTGGACACAGTTTTGAGAATGAAAAAAGCAAAAATAAGCAGTCTTCAAAATTTCTCATTTTGTTTCAGGTTTTCTTGTTGCAAAATGAAAGTTCTACGGCTTCTGTAGATCGTACTTGATCAGACTGGGATTCGTTCGACCGGAATAACAATCTCCTATAAGGTAGGTGCCTTATGCTCGTTACAGCGCATCCATATCACTAGGGGCGTTCCGAAGTCACATCTTGATTCGAATGTATATATATAAAGCATTGCTTTCAACTGTTCTTCGGGAGAAAGATCAATGATTGCAATAATATTGTGGACAATGAATCAACCATAAAGCTAACATGTTCATATTATCGTATCATGTTTTGGGTGACAAGAGATAAGGCATAAGAATAGTTTAACCACGCAAGGCCCGATGCTATTAACTACAGCGAGAGTCTTCCGTCTAGAAATCTAATACTATGGACGTCCGAAGAGAGTGTGACAGGCTAAAATACAACACACACGAGTACCACGCACATGTAACCAAGCATCCACGGAGTTAAACAACTCATGGCGAAGGAGGGGTGCTACGTTGGAAGCCAGCTGGCCGTTGCAGGCCTTGCTCGAAGAGGTAATCACGACGTGCCTTGACAGCTGCGTTGAGCCTGTCCAGCATGCCCACAGTGCACTCCCAATCCACACATGCGTCGGTAATGGAAACACCGTACTTCAGGCCAGAGGGACCCTCAGCAGGAACATCTTGGCGTCCCGAGTTGATATGGGACTCAATCATAACACCGGTGACGTTCCTATCACCGGCGGCGAGTTGAGAGCAGATATCATCAACCACTTTAGGTTGATTGTTGTGGTTCTTCTGCGAATTGCCATCTGAAAACGTGAGGTGAGTTTCCTCACTGACCATGATTAAGGATTTATGCTTACGGCTACAGTCAATCATAATGCTGGCATGGTTCGTTGGGCGCGCCTTCTCGATCGACTTGGAAGCTGCACGAACATGCTCAGATGCAAAATTGGGGCCCTTGGTGCCACCGCGCAGGATGACGTGGACATCCTGGTTTCCACGTGTCTTGACGATTGCGGCAAGACCTTGCTCCGTTACACCCATGAAGGCGTGGGGGTTCGAGGCGGAGCGCATCGCGTCAATAGCGACCGTAACACTGCCAAGGCCATTAGTAATCTTCCTCAATAAACTTTATCAAATGGTGCCATACCTTCCATCAGTGCCGTTCTTGAACCCTATAGGAAAAGAAACACCAGAAGCGAGCTCACGGTGAAGTTGGGATTCCGTTGTTCGGGCTCCAATCGCTCCCCAAGAGATGACTGCGTGTGAAGGAAGATGCAATGTCAGAAAGAACATTCCGAAAATGATAAGGTGTGACGTACGGTCAGCGATGTATTGAGGCGAGATGGTATCGAGAAGCTCGGAACCGACGGGGACACCGATATCGGTCAAGTCACAGAGCAGCTGTCTAGCCACTCGGAGGCCCTTGTTAATCTTGTAGGAACCATCGATATCCTACAGGAGGGGTTAAGCAAACATAGAGGTAAAAGGGGGAAAATGGGCTGACGGGGTCGTTAATAAGACCTTTCCATCCAACGGTAGTTCTAGGTTTCTATAATAGGATACAGGTGAGTCATAGTCAGGAACTGATGCGCGACTGGCGAACCTCGCTGGAGCGATGCACATGACGTTAGTATAGTACATACATTAGGAACAGGCACAGCTCACAAGTACGCGCGCATCACAATGAGGAGATTGTCCCATGATGGCATTTTAGACTTGAGCAGGTTGGCATACTCAATAGCCTGGTCTGCACAGTGAATGGAGCAGGGGCCAACAATGACGAGGATGCGGTCGTCCTGACCCGCTACAATGCGAGCAGCGTTGTAACGGGCAGCTGCAATGGTAAGCTGCGAGGCCGGTGTGGGTTGCACTTCATGCCTGAGCAAAGCAGGCTGAACCAGTGGGTCATACTATTTCGTTTTTGATGCAGAATGAGTGTCAAATGGCAGGGATTAGAATGATGAGACACATACACCAATGACACGTCTATCCTGGATGTATTGCTGTAGCTTCTGGTCGTCATCGACATCGGGAATGGGTGTAACGTTGTAGGCCATTGGAAACAGAATGGAATGTTAATGTTATTAGTTTTACAAGGAAAGGAAAGGTTGATTCAAGTCACTGGAAATCAACGGGTTTTTATAGCATATGCGAGGCCGAGTAATTTTCCGATTTATTCAGAGAAACACAGCAAACGTTGACAAGTCATTCGCAAATCGGCAATTTGGTAAGTGACGTTCAAATTTGGTAAGTGCAGGTCCAGAGTCCGGATTTGGAAGTTAGTGCTATTTCATGAAACAGTGCTGTTTCCACCTGGTTTCCACGCTATGTCCTCTTCAGTCGCTCTAACGCTAAATCCAGTGCCCGGTTTCTGTGTAAAATCAATTGCGCTTCAGCCCGCCGTTGTCCACAGAACTGCCACTAGTCATCCTCTTAGTACGCCCTCCGACACCACAGGAGCCAGCTCAAACACCATCCCCAAAGGACTTAAAGTTTTCGTCAATATAGCATGGGACACGAACGTGCCTCCGCCTCCGCCTGCTAGTGAAGATGCAATTCAGAAAGCAATGCTTGGTCGAGACTACGACGAATCAAATTCTGATGGATGGTTCATCCCAGTCATAGTATCAGATCTTCGTGATGACAAAGATAAAGGTCGGTGCTGTCCTCTCCCCGTCTCCGAGCACTTCGCTCAAGCCCATTTCCGCTCTTCCCATCTGATCATCACGCATGGTATCGTTGTCTACACTCTACAGCCGGCAAAGCGGCTCTCGTCATTGACTGTGTCTTCAACCCATCCATCAAGTCTCGCACCCTGAAAGAAGCAGACTTTAAAGCGTTCATTATTGGTACGTCATTTGATGCTTCGCTATTCGATACATTATCTGATCATGACTTGACGTAGAACTTGCCCTCCAGCGCATTGAATCGCAGACCTCGCTTTCGCTTTCCCGGCAGATCGGCATGCCTAACATCGCCTCGAAAGGCAAACCTGTGTCGCGACAAATGCTTGTGCCTGGACTGCTCATTCCGCCTCACAATAAATCCGACGCTAGGACTACGCTCATTCAGGAATTAGCTTCCCCAACAACTTCCGCATCGGCCCCAGGACCCAAGGAGATACTCAAAAGTGCATCAAACACCCACACTCCCACATGGACATGGACCCCGACGAACGACCAGCGTAAAATCCGCTTCATGATCAATGTCCCCAATCTAGTAAGTCTCATCCCCCGGTATTCGACTTGTCGGTCTGTTTCCACGGAGACATAGCACCGCCAGTAATTTAGTTCCCGTGTTAATGGCAATCACTCGGTTACATAGACTCATGCCCATATCTCCAACTCAACGCTCGACGTAGAACCGCGAAGAGTGGTACTACATGTCCCTTCATTATACGACCTAGATATCAACCTTGATGCGGCATTAGACACCGAGCCTACGGCCTCGCACGGTCGTCTTGGCGAAGGTGCCACAGAGCTCAAAAGGTTGAGAGATCTTGATGTGGACGGTGCCAAGGCGGAGTGGAGGGTCTCTGAAAAGGTTATAGTTCTCCTGGCTTAGCAAGGCTTAGCAGTGCAGGCGCCATACCACCGAGCCAGGGTAACCTTGACGAAATGAAAAGCTTTAATTATCTAAGTGACAAGGCAACCTGTCATACTCGAACGCATATAGGTTTTAACATAAACTGTGAGTTATTTATTTCATTCATTCATTCGCTCATCCAGTAGCAAACAGTGCCTTCGCTTCTGCTTCCGACGGTGCCACCGATAACTTATCCTACTAGTACCTGCTCGGGTCGAGTGCACACGAGCAGCACTTCGGCTCCCGACACCAAGATTAACGAGGTCGCGAATTGTGCCCCTAGATATATGACAGGCCCTCCTTGTCCACACACCCACGTTGTACTGCTGGTGTCCAACTTTACGGTCTATCGGGTCGCTGTTATCTCTGTTAGCTCATCTTCCATGCGTATCATGCACGTTGCCCCCTCGACTTTGGTAAGAGCAAGCGTCAATACTGACCATTGTTTCGTACAAGTGCTGTGGTGTTCTGATTGTCATCATGATATTCCTCTTCTGATAAAACGCGCCGGCGATCTATGTCTACATCGCATCCAGGGACCGTCTGAGATTTGCGACGGATGCTTACCAATCCTTCCTCCATCTCCTACGTCTCCGGAGGCTTGCAGATTTCCGCACTCCTTGCATAGTCCAGGCACTATCTTAGTATTCTTAGGGTTCTCACCGGCCGCATCCGCGGCGAACGAAGAGAAGAGAATCTGTCTATCTCGGAGACTGGCGCTTGCGAGTTCACCGTACGGGAATGTGCCAACAGTGCTTCTGACTCCACGTCATATGGGAATCAAAGTCATGACGACTTATTGGCACATGATGTCGAGCAGCAAGGTTCAGCTGCTGTATGCGTTGTGATACGACAGCGGGGATGAAACGCCTGACATGTCGAGCAATTCATCAAAGCGATCAATTGACATGGGCCAGGCTTTCCGTATCTATCCTCAATTAACACTGCTGGCCTAGCTGACCAAGGGGGAACAATAGAATGCTCTAGTATGGACATCAATCAGCAATCGAAGTGCAATGTACCAAGCTCCTGGGCAATGTCCCGAGGGGCTATGGAGCGGGAAAGAAGGTCAACTGGAGAGCAGCATGAGTATGGAGATGAGCATACATTGACAAGCGCTTTTGATGAGAGCCATCCCTTCCAGTTGGCCGTTCTCGACTTCGTGTCCAAGGCTGATGTTTGCTTGGTGGTGTTTGAGCGCGAGTGGCTGTAATGTGTTATTTGCTTAGATGATGCAATGATGAGTACTTGGCGCTGAAGGACAGACTATAAGCTCTTCCTGTGCTTCAGCAATCGCAGCTGTGATTTTGCGCTTCTTGTCTTCTAAGATCGCATATTGTTCTAGGAAATTCTGATGAGTAGTCTCCCTTCGATAGTGTCAGCATCGAGCGGAAAGTAATATGCGCCCTGACAAGGACGTCCTACATATTGTTTATGATATTGGCAATTTCCGATTCCTTCTTCTGGAGCTGGTTGAACGGTAAAGATGAGATATCACAGATATCGAGAATACGAACGGCAAGGTCGAGTTCCTTTTGTGTCGTCTGTATTATCTTATCGTCGCGTCCCCTCAAGTTCTTCTCCCATGTCGCTGGCAAGCGCATATAATGATATCCAGCTAGCGCTATGACGAATGACATACCTTTGAACTCCAGTGCGATGGCAGCGAACGTTCTTAGAGGTCTGTTAGCGTGGTACTAGGTAGCATTAATTGTTGCGAAATTACTCGTTGCTGTGGTCATCGCTGCTGCCTTGAGAAAGCTTGAAGTCTATGTCTCCTTCGTCTCCTGATAGTGACTGAGAAGGAGGTCTACCTAACGACACGCGTCTTCCGGGCATCTTGGATGATATCAATGACAAGACAAGCGAACCTATCTTGTCATCCAGAAGTTGATGCGCGTTTGTGCCAGTGGCTGACGCCAAACACGATCACGTGATCACAAATCATACGCGTCGCGTAGATGGCCAAATAAATATCACCATCAGACACTGCATGCGTGCTTCATTGTGGCAGAATGCGGGCAGTGACACCGACGCGTCGCGGGAAACCAAGAGTTTGTTACAGCCTGTTTCCTTTCATACTGGCAACATCAGGCCAACTTGAAAGACGGAAATTTTAAATTACCCTCGGGACAAATCGAAGCAATTGAGTAGCAGGGATGGGTATACCATTGATCTCAAGTATGCACGTGGAAGTTTGTCTCTCCGTATGAGGTAAATCAGCGCCAGATGAGCAGACGCCAAGCCTGCGATACCAGGTACGTGGCAAGTTTGTTTGTCTGAGATGCTGTTGGTTGCGAGATTATTGCGAATGGGCTGTGAGGTAATCATGGTGTTGCCATATTCGCCGGGTGTCGGAGAAGACTTAAGCTTATGGAACTCAGCCTCGAGCTATTAAAGCGCTGTGCAGTTCCGTCGCGCGACCCTGCAAGCCTATCTGTGATTTTTGATTACAATTACGTAGCTTGATGGAGGTAGAAGTACTAAGTAGCGTAAGTATTAGCATTGCAGTGTTGGTGGTACTGAATGCACACGTTGGCAGCACCCCTAGTGTTGCGGTGTGCTGTGAACTATCCCTTAAATTCCAGACTATAAAATCCCAGATTTCGTTTCAAACCTTAAGTCGGAGATTCCACTCAGAAACACGTTTCAAACCGCAATCCCTATCGTGTCTGCATTTTTTATATATCAGTTGAAAAGAATTTTAATTTTTTCACATGAGGCACTCACTGGGCAAGTGACATAAGAAGCACGTTCTAGAAAGGTGCGCGAAGTCGTGCAATGTGATTTATGAAACTACCATAGTGCCGGTGGAGTGTGACCACAGCACCCGATACGAACTCCTGTCACTCAGTCTGCCTGCATGATGTGCCATCGTGGAACGATAATGACGCTTCTTGGGGGCAACAGTGGTTCCACCGAAAGACTTCCCAGTACCTCTCTCGGCACCACAGTGGAGAGCATAGCCTTGTACCACGGCATCCAGGCCAAGACGTCCCTGCCCTCTTCAAAATTACGACTGGGCTCGGCAAAGTGTGGAAAAAGAACGACATAACATTGATCTCTCAAATCAGTTATGTTGGCGGACCTGTGGCGAGATGAGATGCGGCATACGGCGATGTGCACAAGGGTGGGGGTAGGGGTTTTCGTGGGAAGGGGCAGTACTCGCAGAATATGTAATCGCAAATCACACGATAAAGTCGGTGCAGAGGGCGATGAGGATGAGATCGTCTGTTTGAGCTGAAGGCACCAAAGGGTATGGTCGGTTTTTGTGCCTGAGATCAGGTGTTGTGCACGCGCTGCCAATCCACCACTATTATACCATTGCGTTTCAGCATCAATCGGCCAATTATCTCGCGACACGCGCACGTACCGTACAAACTTCCCTTTAGCGCTCTTGTTTTTGCGAGGGCTGAGTCCAATACCGCGCTGGATCTCGCGCTCGAATGGAGTGACAAAATTGTGTCCGTGCTGTTGGAGGAAAAGCGAGAGCAGTTCAGCACCTGCGCCGTCCTTTGTGGGGTTTATTGCAAAAGATGAGATCGGCTTCATGTTAGCGAATGTTGTCTTTGGGGGGAACGGAGCAAAGCTAGGTGGAGCAAGAGGCTTCAAAACGATCGCTTTAGTATTCGGCTGAGGCCTTGGAGGTGGCTTGAGAATTGAGAAAGATCGAGGTTTGGAACATGATGTATTTGCTGGGGCGTCGAGAACAAACGAAGGTGGCTTGAGAGGTCGAAGAGGTCGAAGAGGTGCGGAATGTGGTTTTTGACAAGATATAGGAGGATGGACAGATGTTGATTTCGAAGGAACAGTGGTGAGACGCTTCACGACTGGCACGCGAGACGTGTCTGCCCCCGTGTTACTCGCAGTGATAAATGGGTTCGGTCGCTTGTGATTGCCAGCTGGAAGAATTGATGTCTCCTTTCCCTTTCCCTTCAAGTTGGCCTCACGTCCAAGTGAAGTATCACCAAAGTCGGGGGACTCGGCAGTGAACAGGTTATGCGGTCGCTCTCGAACACAAGTCGAATCCTTTGACTTTTCCTGCTTGTCGACAGGCACTTTTGTTGATGGCCCGGCCTTCGGTAAATCAAAAGAAGACACGAATGGCGGGGGAGGTTTGTACGCGGGTTTCGAGATATCCTTCGTTACCTGGAAGCCGTCAGGTCCTTGTGGGCGAGGACGTTTGGCGGGTCGATTACTGGACTGCCGCCAAACATGTCGCATCAGTATTTTGAATCAGAAGAAAGTGTATATACCACTGACCTCCATGTTCGCCTCAAACTGAGAAGATGATTGCAGTGACTGTATTCTTGCGAATTTTTGGTCCTGTGGTGGTTTGCAAAGTGATAGGAGCCACAAGTGGCCGCGATCGGTTCAATAATTTATGATTGGTCATCTCTGCCACGTGACGCCACCCCCACAGAAAAGTCGTGGAAGTACTTGTGTCGCAGTGTCAAACGTGCATGGGCTTGTACAGAGGACGCTCGCTTTTGTATTATTCCTATCGATTCTAACGGTGTTACAGTGAGTACTGACCGTGACTTTTACGACAAGGCTGACAACTACTAGTTTTTCAAAATTTCAAGCCTGTGTTCATCCTCCCCAACCACTATGTGGGGTAAGTCCCACGTTAAACTGCACCCATGCCTTGTAAACGCCGCGTCAATGTCTCCGTCAATCGATGATTGCTGTGTCGGTCTTTGCATCACATGCTTCGATCTCAATCCAAATGCATCGTGTCAGGTGCGTGTTCAATCCAATCGTTGCCTAGTTCTGCACAGGAAACGTGATCGGCATTGGTCGCGTGCTACCTGTTCCGCGCGTGTCAAGCACGTGCATCATGACCATATCAATGAGCCACGCGGCAGTGGAGCATCCTTGGAAGTTGGCAGTGGTCAGCTGTTCCCGACGTATGTCACGTCAATAGAAATCAATGCTATGTTCCATCAAGGCTAATTATAAATAACGTAGGTTATTAAACGTTGTAGCTTCCTGCTCGAGAAGCCTTTGCAGCCACCAAATGCACAGGCCGAGATCAGGCCAGAGTGCATACTTAGAAGCTTATTATTGTATGGTGATGTAACTAATAATTACGCGTTTTTAGGATGAATTGAAATCAGAAGAGAGAAGATTGTTCAGTCTTTCATAGATCGGATCTCCAATTCGAGGTGCATACGGCAAGGCGCAAAAGAACTATGATGCCTGGGGAGGCCCGGAAAACGAGATATACAGATAATGTTGTCTACGTATCATGCAGCCACACGAATAGTGCGGAGATGGCAGTTAAGTATATAAAGGGCCTACTACTTGGCACAGAGGCGCCTTTTCAAGCACATCACGCGGCCCAATCTGAACGTCACCTTGTGACAACGTGATCATGATGTCTAGACACAGACCTTCGCTTCTTGTTCTCGACAACCATGGATCTTTCTGACGAGGAAAAAAGGGAAATCGGTCAGGTGTGCTGACAACTATTTTGACTGGAGTAGATCCTGAGGACCATCGCAGCACTTCGTTTTTGGATTTCATGGGTACGAAATCAGTGAGGATGCAAAGGAACTCATCAAGAAGTATCATGTTGGGTAGGCAAAAGCGCACATGTATATGTCATATGCTGACGGACCATTGTAATCAGGAATATCATCCTCATGAAACGCAATGTGCAAAGTGAGATGCAATGATTTTTGACCTATTGACACTATGCGAATAATTGTCCAAGGTGTGAAACAGGTCCATACGCTTGTTCAATCTTTGCAGCAGTGCGCAAGAGATGCTGGACACAGACATCCACTGATGATTGGGATTGATCAAGAGAATGGCACGTTTCTCAGCGTCCGCTTTCACGTCAGGCTAATACTGTAGTCATCAGGCCTTGTATCTGCGTTCAGCTCGACTGCAAAGTATCAAGCTGGGACACAGTTGTAAGTCGTGTCCCGTTGACCCTCTTTCGCCTCACACTTTCCAGCCCAGGAGCTATGGCAATCGCTGCTACCGGTGATTCTGAATATGCCAGGAAATGTTCATCGGCTTCAGCTCGCGAGATGAAAGCTGTTGGTATTAATTGGTCGTATTCTCCTGTAGGAGACGTAAATTCTGACCCACAGAACCCGGTCATTGGTGAGCATCGAGTACTTCGCTGCTCAATGGTGTCTTGACCTGTGCTCTTTCCTTGAGGTGTACGCTCTTTTGGAGATGGTGAGACCCAAGCCGTGTATTTGCTTGCAGGACGTTTGCTGAGATTCGGCGATTAGCCCCCGCAGAGGTTGCACGATTTGCGAAGGCGGTTGGTGATGGCCTTACACAAGGTGGTGTCGCACCCTCCGCGAAACATTTTCCAGGGCACGGCGATACAAACATCGACTCGCATCTTGGTCTCCCCATCATCAATAAAAGCCGTACCGAGTTGGACCAAACCGAGTTGAAACCTTTCAAAGATCTGATCGACGCTGGCGTCGCTAGCATTATGACGGGGCATATGGTTATCCAGGCCCTGACTGGTGACGATGAGACTCCAGCCTCCCTTTCACGAGCTGTGACTACGACCCTGCTGCGGGGAGACCTGCAGTTTGAAGGAGTGGTCGTGACGGATTGTTTGGAGATGAATGCGGTGAAGGAGAGGCAGGGAGGCGTACCACGTGGTGCTGTGGAAGCGTTAGCGGCTGGTGCAGACGTGGTAATGGTTTGCCATACAATGGCATTCCATAGGGGAGCGATGGAGGCCACCTATAAGGCAGTACAGACAGGCGAGCTGCAAATGGACGAGCTCAGGAAAAGTGGAGACAGGATTACTGCGCTGAAACGGAAATTCGCTGGGACATGGGATGACGTGCTCGGAAACCCATTTGATGAGAAGGCGATGAATGCGTTGCAGGCGACGAACAAGAAACTGAGCGAGGAGGCATACGCAAAATCTACCGCGCTTATTTCTGGATCTCTTCCTGTGTTTTCTTCGGGCAAGATTGTGGTGATGACACCCGTCGTGGAAAGCCTTAATGCAGCGGTGGATGATGCGGAAGGTCTGCAACGCACCGAGAAAGGCCACATCCGGAACACAGCAGCGCCTTACTATATGTCTTTCGCGGAGTCCGTGGGACGCCGCGCTGCAGATGTCGAACATTTGATTTACGCAGATGATTTTGACTGCAGAAGAGATTTTGGCAAGGGTCTCATATTCGTCACACGCAATGCGGATCGTAGCACTTGGCAACTGGATGTCTTGGAGAGAGTTGCGACACAGGCCTTAACTGGAGTACCGATTGTGGTCCTTGCGAGCTGCGCACCGTATGAGTTGTTTTCTAGGAGGGTCTTAGGTGTGCAGGCATGCGTAGCAAGCTTTGAGTACACCAGTGAAGCGTTGGAAGCTGCTGCCAACGTTATTTTTAATGAGGTCCCTCCGGTGGGGGAGTCGCCTGTTGGCATCAATATGAGCTTCGACCTGTAGCCAAATACTACTGGTGTGACGCAGCTGCAGCGCTGCGGATTTGCCAGTATGATGTCTGTGTAACTGAGTACTATATAGCTATGCCAACGAATACGGTGTGAATGAATGAAAGTTCATATGTATCATATATTAGCTGGCGCTCGGTTATGAATAACAACCAACGAGCGATGACTCTACATATTATTCTCGCTGGGGATGAGATCTGTTGTCCAAAGAGCAGACCATCGGGATTGGACGGTTCCGCTTTGAATTGAAATTCCTCCTTCAACTTAACATACTCATCGCAATGTTTAACACCATCATGATGGTAGTACACAACAACGTCACTCTTGGAAAGTCTTTGGCTGAGTGACCTGACAATGTCTCTTTCAGTAGGTCTATCACCCATAATACGCAGAAGGCCGCCATGAGCGTAGTATGCCAAGGCTGCGTCGATTCTTTATTGAATTCTGCAGGTAGCTGGAACTCGACAACAGATAAGAGCGAAGTTCCCGCCATTCTAGGGCGGTATTGACCCTTCCAGCCAAGGAAGGGTACCATTGCGATATGGAGGTATAATCCGTGCCAGGCCTTCCTTGATTGAGGATATTGTGGTGGGTGTGATAGAAACTTCAAACGTTGCAAAATTATCATTAACGCTTTTAATGGATATATTTGGCGAAAGCATGATAAGCACTTACTCGCTTGCCACCGTTCTCGATGACATTGTCGCCTGGCGGCCCTGGCCATCCCATCCCTCGGGTGCTTCCAGCAGTTCCCGCGCTCTCCATTGCCCATTCGCACTATAGCCCGCCACCATCCTATGGCCAACACGATGTCGTTCCCTCACCAACCCGTCCCCTTCCTCAGGTCCCTTTTACACTCTCCCCTCACGGCTCACCACCATACGCGAGCACATCAACGCTACTCGTACCGCCGCCGGCGTCTCTGCCCCAGAGATCTCATTCGCCTACGTGCCCGCCGTACGCACCGTACCCGCCTACGCCCCCGCCTCCAGATAGTACAATTCTCGCGGAACCGAGCACGAAGGTCTTAGCAGAAGTAGATGATCATGATGGTGCGTTACGTTCTCATTCGGTCGATGACAAAATTTTGGTTTGCTGATATGGTCGATATAGAACAACAGGGCTCGAGTGACTTAAAACGTGAATGCATAGTAATGGACTCAGATAAGGAGGTACCCGATGGGGTTCAAGTAAGTCTGTGGTGGCCTCAAAGATTGGGAATGCCTATGCAGTACATACTAGCTTGGACTAAGCATCACTGATTCGAACTATATAGGATGCACGACTTGCGCACCTGGAGGTGTTATCTGACCCCCTTGATAACAAACACAAGGATCGTGAGAAGAACAAGGAGCGAGAAATAGACATAGCGGATCAAAAGCGCGTTTGGCGCGAGAAAGATAATTCCTCAGAGCTTACCGTGACGCGCATGATCGGTGCGTCAATTCAGGCAACATTGTGACTTTGATGGTACGGGAACTAACACCGTCGTAGTATACCTCACAGCAACCTCCTCGGAGGACTGGGGGCTCACGCTTGAGGTCTGCCAGCTTGCGTCTGCCACTGGAGCGAATGCCAAGGAGGCTGTGAAAGCCCTTAGGAGAGAGCTCATGTGCGTGTCATAGCCGTGTCCCACTTTGTATACCGTTGACAGGGTACTTGGGATAAAGATATGCAGAGCCTAAATCCCAATTATCTGCTGCTAGAGTAAGGACTGCCCGTCTTGCCATTGCTTTATCCTTGATTTCTCACCTTGAGAAACTCCCATTCATTTCCGTTTGCACAGTTAATAAAAATAATGCTTCGCAACGCGTCCGATATTTTCCTTACTCAGATCATTTCCCGTAATTTTATCGACACCCTCGAGGGCGTGATAACAAACTCAAAAACGAGTCCTGTCGTCAGAGAACGACTAATAGAGGTGCTTGCAGCTGCGGCCTCCATCGCTACCTCACGTACGTGGTAATCTAATTTTATTCTTCACTATATATTCCTTTTGCTGAACACCTTCGCTTCTTCATTGCTGTTTACTTAATATACCTTTTGGAACCCCGCTTTATTGGTCTCGAGCCATGTCCTTGTTCCACTGAACACTCATTCCTACAGGTCCCCAGCCTTTTGTCATTGATGGAATCGTCGCCCTATGGACGCGCTTGAAATTTACTGACGAGTCTCATGTGGGGATTCCCTTCGACACCGATGATACTACGTTCAGCCTCCCCAAAGTCCCTACTCGTCCGCCAATGGATGAGGTCAGTGCCTCCTTTGATTTGTACTTTATAACGATGCTCTGATACACTTTTGTGCTCTATTTTTGTCCCAATGTCTTATCATCATTAGCGCCCATTGAAGAAGAGTCTTCACCAGCGTTGTTTTATTCCTCCCGAAGACATGAAGCTTTTGTTCCAGCAATGCAAGATTGCAATGGGAGATGCGACTGCCCTTAGTGAGATGCTTGCATACACGAAACCGGAACAGATGGAAGGGAGCCTATTACCGGTGCGTGTGATCCCTTACTTAACTCCTGATCTCCATTTTGTCGGTCTGCCACATCACCTTTGTGCGGCACATCCTTCCGCCCCCATCCTGTGGATATCAATCTGACCGATCCATAGGAATTTTTGATGAAGTGCCGTGGGTCGCAAGAACTCATATATACCCAAATTCCATGGGCATCTGCAGGCGCCGAACGGTCGCGCAATGACAGAGAAAGGAGTGCAGAGGGAAATAGACATACCGAACAAAAAACTCCGGAGGAGGAACTTCTTTACGCATTGCTTGAGGCGAATAAAGCGCTGCAGGGGGTGTTGAGTATGTATGACGATGTCATGCGGGTGGCGGAGGAGCGGATGACTGCTGATATTATCCGAGTCAGCAACGATGTGGAGATGAACCGAAGAGTGAGTGTTTTTTCTTCGTTGTGCCAAGGCCATTTCGCTTTCCTTGTATTCTCTGACATTTCCCCACTTTGTCTTTGAGTTATCTTCCCTGTGCCTCCTGACTGAGACTGACATCTGGTATAGCGCAATGAAAATGAATACCTCGGAGAATCTCACCATGATCATGGAGACAGCTACGCAGGCACGCCACCACCGACGCCATCACCACCTATCTTGCTCCGCCAAACCATCCCCCCTCTGGTTATTCCTTCACAAACCCATCCCCTTCCTCGCATCCCATTCACACACTCTCCTGCCCATTCGCACTCTGATTCTCTACCACAGTTCTTGATTACACCAGTAATGCCAGGACGGCCGCCTCTGCCCATAGGACCTCGTTCGCCTACATCGCGCTCGCCCGCGCCAGATAGGGGTGGTATCTCACATCCAGCATGCGGGAACCTATTGGAACGAACGGATTACTTGCACACAGACTCGGAAGAGGATTCTCCCATACGGCCAAGTGTGAAGGCACCCAGCCAGAGGGCCGCGACGGAAGCCGGCGATGGTACGTTTGTGTTCTTATGAGGGAAGATTTGTCGTTTAATTTGCTGTAGTTTCCACCCATCCAGCAGTGGAAGGGGAGGTGAGTCCCGTCTCGATTATGCTTACAATGATCATCTTTATCTGATATATTCCGTTGATGTTTATAAACAAAAAGCAAGATGCCATTAATCGTGACATGGTTATTGATATCGACATGGCTATCGACCCATCCTTGGCAGGGAAAGACCCAAAATTCAATTCCGTCGTTCAATCTGCATACAGCAGTAAGGTGAATGCAGAAAAAATGTTGTGGGAGGCTGCGCTTCGCGGTGCGCAAGAGGTATGATGACACCGATCATTTTGGAGTCAGTGCTCATTTTGGTGATGTAAAGGTCATCGTACTCAAACCTTCGTCTTATCTTGGATACCAATTGAAGTATGCAGCGCTTCATGGTGCACACCGCTATGACGAAGCGATCGAGGCCTTTGAAATCATGCTGTCCAAGTTAGACGATGCTCCTGACACACGACTGCGAAGTAAGCTCCAAACAATGTATTTGTTAAGATGTTTTTGACACGTTCTCCAGAGTTGCGCCAGCAGTATTCCAGTTTATCAGAAGCAGACAGCGCTATTCGAAAGGCCATCCACGCTCAATTTGACAACGCCCCACTTCGTCTAATCGACACCACTGCTGGGCTGTTATGTGATCGAGAGGCCCAGATATGCACCTTCAAACTGAGCACCGAATACAAAGGACTTCTGTCATTGATAATCAATCATGCAGAGATCCAAATGGAGCCTATCAAAAACGTGGTGGAATCATACTTCCGCTGTGCCATGTTATCACATAGGTGGGAAGGGAACGAGCCACTGTTGTACGACATCAAGGACAAGGTCGTGTACAAGTTGAATCCAGCCAATGGTATCGTGAAGTTGCAGTCGTTCTGCGAAACCGCGCGCGACACAGGCTATCGATGGGCGTGGGTTGATACCTGTTGCATCGACCAGAAGAACAATGTCGAGCTCCAAAAATCACTCAATTCCATGTTTGACTGGTATCGTCACTCAGCACTCACGATAGTCTACCTGTCGGATGTTCCACCTTTGTCCCAGTCCGGCGCACTAGCGAAGAGCGCTTGGAATACACGTGGATGGACTCTCCCAGAATTTCTTGCTCCCAAAATTGTTTTGTTCTACCAAAATGATTGGACGCTATATCTTGGTGACAGCTCTCCCAACCACAAGGAGTCTGACACAATTATGCAGGAGTTGAAGGATGCGACAGGCATAGATACACTGGCCCTCACTGACTTCCGTCCGGGGATGACAGACGCTCGAGAGAAACTCCGATGGGCGTCCGCGCGTGTCACAGCAGAGCAGGAAGATGTTGCATACTCGCTATTTGGCATCTTCGATGTCCACCTACCTATCATTTACGGCGAGAAGAAGCAAAATGCGCTTGGGCGGCTCCTGCAGGAGATTGTGGCCCAGTCAGGCGACATCACTGCGCTGGACTGGGTCGGAAAATCATCCGAGTTTAATAGTTGCCTACCAGCCGACATTTTGACATATCAAACCCCACCATGCGCGCTGCCATCTTTGGCTGAAGACGACATCCAGGCATCAGTCTCAGAGCTACAAAATGTCGTGGATATTGATGAGGCTCTGAGACTTTATGGCCAGCTTGACAATCTGGGCGTTCCTCATTTCACGAACCGTAGACTGCGTCTGCCTTGTATCGTATTCTCTGTCACAGAAGTCAAACGGAGTCGTGCCCATGACCAAGAGGCGTATTTCGCGTATGAAGTCAAGGCAAACGGAGTTCGTGACCTGCTAATCACCACGGAAGACAAACTGGCTCGATTTTCGCGGGCAAGGTCTACTCTGCAGACATTCTTGCTTGTCCGTCCTTGGCATCCTGAACTCCTCGAGCTGCCTGACTTTAAAGATAATTCGCACTGGAGCATGAGCAGTTGGTCTGTGCGCGAATCTGTGTCCCGCGATTCTCGCAGCGTGTTTTCTGATGAAACAGGTCGGACTGGTTTGCAGTCACGGGTGTTGCGATTGATCGTTCGCCTTGGACAACCGTTTCGCGCATTTTTGTTGGCACGGCAGCGTGATGGAGAATACAAGAGAATTGCGTCAGATCGTGATATCATTGCACAGGTCAAAGAAGTGGCAAGTTCTGTTCATAAAATGCATGTCAGGACATTGGAAATATCGTAATTGTATGTACTTTTTTTTGGACGAGCATTTCTTAACGTTTTTTGTTCGTAACTTGATAGATCACCTTATACATAAGTTGCGGTCGTACACCACCCTCTGCGGGATGATTGTGAAAAGTACTTAACGAAAGCAACTTTACGTCCGGAACAACTTAGGCTGATACCCAACTTTCTCAGGTAGTGTTCGTGCGATGCGGTGTTGTCGACGCCGACGCCCACTTTCTACACAGTTTTTCGCCCATGAGTGCGTGACTGTGCCCTGCAGAGAACATTACGCTTGACTACCGGTCATTTGACTTTGATGGAACCAGACCTGAGCCCGCAGCACAGGGTTTGTCGCGTTAGTATTCATGTGTGTTCATTGCAAAAGGAGGGGAAATGAATTTGAAGGGGTCTGGGTGATCTGCAAGTCACCGCTCATGGGTATTGTGGACGCGTGTTTTAGGGCAAGATTCCAGAGATTCTGATGTGTTCGTAACAGCAAATTGCACCCCTTCAAAGGCCTGGTCAATTCTAAAATGTCGTTGACCTTACGGTCGCCCTCTCGTTAGTAATTACTTATACGCCGAGCCCGGACCCTAAATCTTTTCCTGATTTGGCCACCACCACTTCGGTTAACCCTTCACATGGGAGACGTTCCATTCATCGTCACAGAGTATCCTCCTGATCCTCACTGTATAGAATCCTACCTAGACCTTCTCGTGCAGTGTTCCCAAACCTTTTCATGTTTTCTTGCTGAATGTCCTCCTTCGTACCTCACAGTGATTCGCCGTAATGCCATCAGCACAAGTTCAAGCTCACCTGGCGGCCTGCCTCCCGCGCCCGCTGTCACCGAGTGCCCTGTTATCCTTCCGAAGTACTTCAGCTCCCAAGGACAAGGTACGTGCAGCTTAAGCGTAAGAACGTAATGACAAGACCATGGGGACCTCGTCAGTTGCAAATTTGCCTCTGACTGACCTGAGTATTAGGAACATCGGCAGCAAAAACCTCTTGGCCACGAGCAGGACAACTTTTCTTTCTGGCGCTCGCCAACGCCAACGTGAATGATGAATATTAATGTGTTGCCGGTAGTCCACTTGCGCCGACTCGATTGGGCACACGAACGTCAAAGATCATATGATGATTAAGCTTGACGCCTATCGCCCATCTCCTGTTCGGCACACAAGAACTTCGAACATCCGCCGCGTTGCCGCTAGTTCCTATCTTTCTCCGTCAGCCCCTGTCACGGGTTCTCATTTAGGCTGTGATAATGACAGCGTTATGCAAATCCAAAGGTCCGAGCTCGAGTTGGTACGTACTTGTTGTTGTGTGTTCGCCGCCTATTTTTGCCCAGGATCTGTCGAAAGTGGCCCCTCGGACTCGGAAATGCTCCGGTGTAACAACTCAATGTTCTCGTCAGTTCCTCGTCTCGTTGTCGAGTCATCAACTAGCGACCTACGATGTCTTTCCCCACCAATGGAGTGTATATGATCAAGAACATTGGCAGAGGCCTCATGCTCGATCTGAAGGACAACAATACCGCTGAAGGCACCCCGATCCAAGGCTCCGCCAGAAATGGCACCGTAGCTCAACAGGTATCTACACGCATTCGCACCCGATTCTCTCTCACATCACGCATACTAGTGGGTGATCAAGAGACAAAAACACCCAGGATCGTCCCCCAGCAAGTCTGTTACCATTCAGTCCCATAACAAAGGCTTTAATGGAAATGGTTACTTTACTGCTGTGAGCGATGTACGTTGGATGGGCATTCATTCTTTTATCTGCTTGTTGGTTGATGCGGATGTGAGCAGGATTCGGACGAACCAATTGTTTATACAAAGCATGCCTCTATGATTGATCTTGTTGGACACGTGGATGATACTTTCACGTGAGACGCGCGCATTGCTCAGCAACCTATTTCGCTGATTTAACGATTGGCATGTACAGCATGAGCTTCACTCTCGGGAACAAGAATCTGGTGCTATCCATTCCAAGCGGAAGGTACAACGAAGTAAGTCGACTATCCGTTTCGTACATAAAGCCTTTTGTTCATAACGTTCACAACTTGAAGGTGAAACTCGAGAATTTTGTCCAAGGAAGCGCCCGCCAGCAGTGGAAATTTATCCGGATTTCTGATCTCAAAAAATAGTCTAGCTGCTGCTGCTACTTGACATTAACTTGCAGAGAGGTGGTAAGGGTTGAAAATGTCCCCGCATACTATACGTGCTATGTCTTGTTGTGTCTGCTTCCGTTGTGTACTAAGTGTGCGTTGATGAATAGCATTGCTTTAGTCTGGCTCTCTGAAAATGTATGGAAAGCAGGACAGCCGTGCTCGTTTTGTCACTGTCACATTACCCATAATAAGTAAGCGCAAAATCAGGACACCATGCACCGCAAGAAAATC